>JAEQML010074464.1:0-14355 GCA_016904865.1 Pissodes strobi | reverse complement strand
GGTTTTCAAAAAGAACCAAACTTATCGCAAATGGTGCAACAATCCTTCGGTTGTTTCGCGCCGAGCTTTTCTGGATGTACTAAATAGCTGCAAACTAATTATTGATCAATCCAAAGCTAATTTTGATGAAGAGTCCGCGAGAAGCTTTTGAACTGTCCGAACGGCTCAAAATCATTTTGGGGATTTGCAAAGACCATCGGGAAAAACTTTTTATTTTTAAGTTTTCCACCACTATGGCGCGAAGACAATTTCGTTGCAGTTACTGCAAAGGAAAAGGCAGACTTGTTTGCTTCAACGTTTGCACGAAATTCCACACTTGATGCACAAGGAAAGACTCCACCAATGTTGCCTAGGATCGCCACAACAATGCCAGAAATCGTTTTCAAGCAAAAAAAGATAAGAGGGTTACTTCGTCATCTTGACTGCTCAAAGGCCGCTGGACTGGATGGAATTTCCCCCGTTGTTCTCAAACAATGCGCACTGGAGCTGACACCTATTCTAACCAAACTATACAGTGATGGGCTAAAATATGGAACAAATTCATTTAAAAATCAGGTATTAATTTTTTGAAAAAACGCTCGGACACGTCGATTAACAATTTTTTGCTCCGGATTTTTTGCCTCAAAAAGAAATTATACAGGGTGTGTCAAAAAGTAGATGTAGCAATTTTTTTTTGTATTTTAAATAGAACCCTATTTTTTTCAGTCGAATTTTGAATTCTACGTCAAATTCTGCGCATAATTCATGTAGCATAACCTATCCTTATCTCTAACGGTTTTAGAGAAAAATTACATCATAAAACGAAAATTATTTTATTAAGTATTGAAAAAGCCAATCCAAATTTTGTAGTTTATCCTTATACACTTTTGATTTCAAATAACCCCAAATAAAGAAATCCATTGGTATAAGATCGGGAGATCTTGCAGGCCATTCTATGGGTCCTCTTCTACCTATGCATCGTTCGGGAAATAAAGTATTCAAATACTCTCGTACTTGTCGAGCAAAATGAGACGGAGCACCATCCTGCCGAAACCAAATAGACGCTTCTGGTAGATTAGGCTGATTCGGATTTGGAAAATCCGCTGCTACTGTGGGAATTAATTCATTTTAAAGAAATTGTAAATACCGGTCTCCTGTATGATTTCCATCGAAGAAAAAAGGTCCAATAATTCTATCATTTAATATCCATGCCCAAACATTTACTTTTTGTGGGTTTTGCGAGTGCTGTTCTCTCATCCACTATGCACTATTATTTGTACTCCAATACCGAAAATTTTGTCTGTTTACCGAACCATTCAAACAAAACGTGGCTTCATCGCTAAAAAGTATGTTGCGATGGAAAAATAGATTTAAGTTGCAAATTTTCATCATAGTTTCACAAAACTGTAGTCGGCGGTCGGGATCATCTTCGTGCAGCAACTTAATTTTGTACGGATGGTATTTTTCTTCTTTCAATACCCGCAAAACAGATCGTCGGCTCACATCATTATTAAGGGCTACTTCAGTGGATGCACTATGGGGATTATCTTCAACTTCTAACAAAATGTTCAATTTTGTGTTTTCACTAATTTTTGGACGACCTGGCCGGAGACGATCCTTTACATTCCCTGTTTCCCTGAATTTGAAGATCTTGTAATCGGTCGTTCTGGATATTTAGCGTTAAACAAGTTACAAACTTCTTCTTGATTTCTTGTTTTGTCTCCACATCCAATTAAAATTAAAATTTCGATTCTTTGAGTTTCGTTTAAATGCACCATGGCCACCGTTTTTCAAAATTATATCTAAAATTATTTTTGATTTTCACATGACTATCGTAGTGACAATTCATTTAAATTTACCTGTTTACCTTTAAGTAGGTACATGTACCTTTTTTTAAGGAAAAATTTCGTTTTATGATGGTAATTTTTCTCTAAAACTGTTAGAGATAAGGATAGGGTATGCTACATGAATTATGCGCAGAATTTGACGTAGAATTCAAAATTCGACTGAAAAAAATAGGGTTCTATTTAAAATACAAAAAATTTTTGCTACACGTACTTTTTGACACACCCTATATAATTTCTTTTTGAGGCAAAAAATCCGGAAGAAAAAATTATAATCGACGTGTCCGAGCGTTTTTTCAAAAAATTAATACCTGATTTTTAAATGAATTTGTTCCATATTTTAGCCCATCACTGTATACCTTAATTGTCCTTATGTTACAATAGAGGTATTTCCCCAGTCTTCTGGAAGCGCGCTAGGGCGCAACCTGTACCTAAGAAGGGAAAGAAGGATATTGCCAGTAACTACCGTCCAATATCTTTAACCCCAGTAGTGGCCAAGGTAATGGAAAAAGTCATTAACACCGAGATCCTGAAATATCTTGAACAGAACCACACAATGTCTGATAGACAATATGGATTTAGAGCGAAGCGCTCAACAGGAAATCTGATGTCCTATGTAACACACATCTAGAATTCAACCCTGGAAAAACACGGAGAGGCCCGGGTCGTTGTTCTTGACATTTCCAAAGCCTTCGACCGGGTGTGGCACCAATTACTCCTGGACAAACTCTCAGCTTATGGCCTTCCACCGGCTCTACATAAACTATTGTTTAGTTTTTTAGATAAATGGAGTATTCAGGTCGCCATCGATGGTGTCTCGTCCGAGGCATTTGCCATCAATGCTGGTGTTCCGCAAGGTTCGGTTTTGTCTCCAACTTTGTTCCTGCTGCACATAAATGACCTATTAAAGCTTACTGAAAACCCCATTTACAGCTATGCAGACGATAGCAGTCTTGTATCATCCTTTTCTTCTGACAAACCATTATCATCGGCCACTCTGGGAGAACTAAGAAGACAACAGACTGACTCAATCAATCAATCGAGACTTAAACACAATTCTTGAATCTTGTAACCTTCAATGCCAAAAAGACACAGACTGCTGTGTTCTCCCGGAGAACAACTAGGTAAAACTACCTTGACATCATCATGGAGGGGGAAATCCTGTCTCCATCCTCCAATCTTTCGCTTCTTGGAATAACCGCAAGCACCAACTTTTCATGGGTAGAGCATATCCAAGGTCTCGCCAAGTGTGCCTCCCAAAAACTGGGTGTACTTTTCCGTGCCAAAAAATACTTCAGCTCCCATCAGCTGCTTACACTCTATAAAGCGCAAATCAGACCTTCTCTGGAGTATTGCTCTCACATTTGGAGTTCTGCTCCCAAACATACTCTAGCGCTCTTAGACTCCATCCAGAACCGAGCTGTTAGACTTATTAACGATGAAACACTGACTAGTTCCCTTCACACCTTGGAATATAGGCGGATGGTGGGTGATCTCTCCCTTTTCCACCGATATTATCATGGAGGGTGTTCGACCGAACTGACAACTCTGATTCCCTCCATTGCCAGCTTTGCTCGTTCCACACGACGAGCTAGAAGCTCTCATCCATATGCTCTTCAACAGAGCAAACCCAGAACCAGCCTCTACCAAAACTCTTTCTTCTGGCGTGTGACGAGCATCTGGAACTCCTTACGAATTGTTCCCTGTTGGCTACAATCCAATCATCTTTAAGAAGAGAGTCCATCGGTATCTTTCCTCCTCACCGTTTCCTACTTGCAGTGCCCATTAGGGTATTATAGGCAACGCCTTTGCAAGTGGACTGAAGCAATAAAAAAAGTGGATGTGGTCAATTTATAGAGAAATAACAACAAATAATTAAAATTATATATTTAACTCTCAAAATAAATTTCTAAAAATATCAAGGTATTACAAATAATAAAATTTAATTTAATATAATTTCATATGCAATTGGCTCTTACTTCGATGTAAGAGCAACTTTCATAGTATTAAATCATATGGAAAGTAAATAAGTAAATAAATAAATGAAGATAAACGAAACAAAAATAGATACTTAGAAACTTACACAACAAAGCTTACCGCCTACTAGAAGTTTTTAAAAATTACGTTTCCAAGAAAG
Source organism: Pissodes strobi (assembly GCA_016904865.1). Lineage (NCBI taxonomy): Eukaryota > Metazoa > Arthropoda > Insecta > Coleoptera > Curculionidae > Pissodes > Pissodes strobi. Next base: position 10,395 of record JAEQML010074464.1, on the reverse strand, counting down.
GCTTAAACAAATGGGTAATTGCCAAACTTATTGTATGTCAATTTATTATAAATGCCATTTTGCATGGCCTTTTGAATGACTATGTTTTTAAAATTTCTGATTTTGGGTTAGGCAATGACGTCTCAAATGTTAATCGCCAAAAAGGACAAAAAACCGGCGATACCATTTTGTAGGGAAAACAATATCAATGATTCGTTCTCATTTAACTTTCTTGGCACACTTCAGCCATTTTCGAGTTATTAAGAGATCTAATTTTCGGCGTTTTTCGTACCTTTCCCAATATTTCAGAAACTTAGTAAACGTATTAAAAGTAAAAGTAACTTTTACTGTTTCAAGCATAACAATAGTAGCGCCATTTAGGACATCGTGTATATGTTAATATTATTAAATTCTGCATTTTCACTTTACATGTTTAAACACAAACACGAATAATTTCCTTTTAATTAAATTATAGTTAACGGCTACGTAAATTAATATAGTTTACAATTAATTAATAGCCAAATAAATTCCGTGAATAAATGCATGTATACTGTCTGTATAGAAAGTAACGATTTATAGGTTCGTGATGTAATTAATACAATATCAATCTCGTTAAAATATCGTAATTTTTTTAAAGTGGAAAATATCTCTTAATTTATTATTTGCGTCAAAAATATAATTACATGTTTTCTTCTGCACCTATGTTTTCATTAATTTATTTCAGACATTTACTACCAGTACTTTAATGAGATTAATTAAGATACAGATGATCCATTATGATAGAGATAGATTTATGTATAGCCAATAAAAATACATCACAACAATATTCGGTTAATATCAAAAATTAATAATAAACTTTTTATTTCAAATCACATTACAAATTTCACAATGAATATGAAATGAAATGACGTCAAGTAGTCACAGAACACTTTTACAAATCCGTACAAAAATCCTTTAGACAATAGGGTTCTAGATTCACCAATAAGTTTTTAACAGACAGTTTAAATTTTTTAACCGACTCAATACCCTTTATCTGGGTAGGAAGAGCATTATATAATTTTACACACATATAATGAGGAGCCTTTTCTGTGAGCGAGAGTCTATGAGTTGGATATTTATAATTTAATGTTCTTGTATTATAATACTGGCCTGTTTTAGCCTCAAAAAGGTATTTATTACAAAAGAAAAATATTAGACATTCATATATGTATAGTGCATAGGTAGTCACAATCCCCATCCTTTTAAAAACTGATCTACAGCTCTGGAAATAGTCCATTTTTTTAATAATTCTAACTAATCTTTTCTGAATTATAAAAACATTCTGCAACATGCTGTCCGTTCCCCAGAAAATAATTCCATATTTCAGTACTGACTCGAAATTTGCAAAATACAATATTTTCAGAAAGTTTTCATTAATATATCTACTAACTACCCTAATACCATAGCAAATCGAGTTAAGTTTTTTAATTACTTGTGTTATGTGATAGGACCAATCCAGATGCTCATTAATATAAATTCCTAACAATTTTGCATTTTCACTCACATCCAGGTTGTGGCCGTTTAACTCAATTTGTAGTGGTCTGGATATGTTAGACTACTCTGTTTTAAACAACAAAATATTTGTTTTTTCTCTATTCAAAATCAATCTATTCATACAGAACCACTCTGTAACCTTATTAAAGAATTCCTCAGCTTTGTTTTCCAATTATTGTAGTGTTTTATTACCAACAACTAAGTTTGTATCGTCTGCATATTTAACAATATTTTGACTACAGGAATTCAACAACAGGCACAAGTCGTTAATAAAGACAATGAACAGTATCGGCCACAAAATACTACCCTGTGCTATTCCTATGTTATTGTACAAAATTTCTGAGTACCCGGTTTTCTATCTTTAGTCACTGTCACCATTTGCCCTCTGTTGTCAATATATATGAGGAAAACCATTTTTTTGGCATTACCTCTTATTCCATAGTTTTCTAATTTTTAATAAGTAAGTCTCTATCTAGGCAATCATATGCTTTGGATAAATCCAATAACATACCAATTGCTATGTCCCCATTTTCAGAATGATGTAGGATATCTTTAATAAAAGCAAAAATCGCTGTTTATGTTGATTTGCCCTTTAGAAAGCTATGCTGACAGTAACCAAATAAATTACATTGGTTAAAAAAGTTAATCAATCTTGTGCTCATTGCTGATTCAAAAAATTTTGAGAAACCTGGTAACAAGCTTATAGGTCTATAATTATTTAAAATTGCAGGCTCTCTTTTTTATAGCAGGGTTTAATAAGAGCTAATTTCAAATTTTCAGGAAATATTCCGAATTTAAATGAGTTATTTATGACAGCTCAAAATATGTTTAACCTTCCCAGCTGCAACTTTTATAATGCTCGTTGGAATTTCATCTATTCCGCTACTCTACTATTTTTATTTTTTAACTTCTGTGCTATGTTACAAATCTCATCCTCGGTTACTGGACTCAGAAACATTGCACCTATGTTACTACTAATCCTATTTTCAAAAGGTATTGCTACTAAACTACTTAACAAATCAGGAATTACAGAAATTAAAAAGTTATTATATTCATTTGCAATATGTTCAGGGTCACCTTCCATTTTGATTTCGGACGCACCGCTCACTTCACTGATTTCTTTACAGATAGACCACATGCACTTAGATTTATTGTCTGACATCTTTATTCGGTTCTCATATTGTTTAGCACAAGCATTAACTAATAAATTATCATAGTTCTTTTTTACAATAACATATCTTTTCTTATATGTGCAATTATGATTTGACAATGTTAACAAAATATCTAATCTACGCTTACATTCTATAATATTTACATCTTTATACAATTTGGGCTTTTGTTGTTTTCCTACTAATTTTAGGGGGAAGCTTTGATTAATAGTATATTATTTTATATGGAGGAAAAGTGATACTTTTCATGGCGCGCTCGTGTTTAACAGCCGAACGGAGTGAGGCTGTTAATAAAGAGCAAGCCATGAAAAGTAACTTTTCCTCCAAATAAAATATGCTGTTTTTTCTTCAAATGTCGACAAATTAATGCAAAAACATCTCTTTTTAATAGTAATAATATTTAATTATTATTAAAGATAAGTGGGTTCGCAAGGCGGCTTAGACCGGTGTTGGTGAATAGGCACAGGTTGTTGCTATAGTAATGTAACATAAAGCTGTCAGTGGACACTGTCAACAATAATAATTTTTTCAGGATTGCGTCTCCGATTGCGTTTTAATTCCGTATTGATAAGCAGTTATTGAGTAAGTTCGATTAAATAATAACCAATTTGTTCCTAAACTAGTGATTTTTAGAAATGCAGTCACAATTTGAGTGATAAATACAAATTGTAGTTTAATAAATCTTGAGTTGTTGACTCTTATTTTGTTGTCTGTTTGTATTGTATCTATGTTGCTATGACAACACTTTTACCTCCGCCGGCGGAAAAGTGAAAAGTAAAAGCTCCGGCGGAGGAAACGAACGAAACTTCACCGCCGCCTACACAGTCGAGTAATGACGGATTTACTGACGTTTGAAGAAAAACAAACTTTTAAATGTATTCATGAAAATGTTCCACTGATCGTTTACATTATGCTCTTCACACTCATAGACTTCTGTCCAATCCTGTTTTTGCAAACTATGCAAAAAATCACTCCTGTTTTTTTTCTGTCAAAAGACGTTTGTACTGTAAAATGTGTTCCTTTTTATAGTTCAATTCAAAAGTGATTCTCTGCGCAGTGTGATCAGTTACAAAATTCTCACATACCGATGCTTTTACATATTCACCATGTGTAAATATATTATCCACACAGCTACCACCATTTGCTGTTATTCTAGTATTTTCGTGTATGGTTTGATATAAATTAAATGAGTTCATTAATGATGTAAAATTTCTGTTATCTTTATTCTCTTTTAACATTTCAATATTAAAGTCCCCTACTATAAACGTTTTTTTTTTATTTTCATTAAACTTTTTTATTAATAACTTTTCAAGCTGTGTCATGAATATGCTTATATCCCCTCCAGGAGGTTTATATATTGAAACAACAATAACCCTATTTAATTTTGTGAAAGTACATTCTGCTACTGCGCACTCAAACTCACCAATAATTGATAAATTATTTAGTTTTAACCTTGATTTGTACTGGAGTCCATTTTTGCAGTATACTGCTGATCCTCCATGTTTACCTTCTTCCTTGCATAACGCTGATATTAAACGAAAGTTGTTAATTGCCAATTTTTTAATCTGATCTTCTGTTTTCCAGTGTTCAGTTATACAGAGAATCTCACATTTTTCATCTAAGCTTAGCGCAGCATTGATACGGTCCACTTTATTCCCCAAGGACTGCGCATTTTGGTGCATCACTGTTTTAATATGTTTGTTTCCTATGTGACTACTGGTAAAAAATCTTTACATTGAGCAGTATCATAATTAATATTACTCTGATATTGACCAAGCCTTCGTTGGTATACAGGGCATTGAAAATATTTTGCAGAATGTCGGCACTCTTCCATTTTAAGTTTAAGTTTTGTACAGTTTGGACATCTTAATTCTTCACTGGCACAGCTTCTTCCCTGATGTTCCTCTCCGCAACTATAACAACATGCTTTTCCACTACAATATTTAGGAACATGTCCAAATCCAGAGCAGTTAAAGCACATTGCCAAGTTAAAATATTTCTGTACATAAACAACCATAAGATCTACGTAAATTTTTTGCTTCTTAAGAAAACATTTAGCTATGTCCGGTGGTGCTTGCAAAATCCAATTTTCCTTGAAATGACTTCTACAAGTTCGTTTTGCAACTATTTCTATTTTTTCAATCATTGATCTCCCGAATTCTTTTTCTATATCTTCGTTTAGGTTTAATATATCCTCCAGTAATTCCATGTTAGTTAATCCTTTTCTTAGTCCAGTCAGTATAAACATAGGTTCTGCATTACCGGTATCTGTAATTTTTTACATCTTTTTTATTTGTTAGTGCCATTTTTAACTTTTCTTGCTGCTCCTCGTTGTGACTTTAAACTATCACTGCTCCACTTTTTAAATATCTTACATTCTTAAATCCTCCGCCTATATTTTTGGTTGACAAGCTTTTCTTTATTTGTTGCATGGTGGTAGATGCATCGTTACTGTTTTAATGGATATTTTGGATTCAAACTTTCTTTGAATGTTTGGTGTTGTCCACTTATGATTTCGTTCAGTTGATATGTTTTGTGGTTGTGTACTGATCGTTCTGGTTAAGGCACTAACATCAGCATAAGATCTTATTTTGGTTTTATTTATTTCACTTTCACTACTGGGGTTGTTTCTATTTTCTGGATTGTATTTTAATATAATATTTTCTTTTTCCAATATTCCGATCTTATACAAAAGCATTGTTAGGGATTTATGGATCTTAAGGCTTGCATTATTTATAGAGTCTTGGTCCACTTGAGACTCGATATGTTGATGTGATACATCTGCAATTTTATCTAGTGATGAAAAGGCCTCAAAAATAATTTGTTCTATATCAATTTCATTTTTTTTCACCTGCCTTGTGTAATTTTCATCTATGTTATGTTGAGCTATGGGGGTTGTTCTGTCGCACTGTCTTTTTGAATTTTTTTCTATTTCGGGTGTCGTAACAGATCTATTCCTTTTTCCTAAATTTTCAATTTCTTTTTCTTTATCATCTATGACCGTTTCTATGATTTTTGTTGAAGGGGGAGTGTGTAACATCGATTTTTTTAGTTTAAATACGTCATCAGGATCCTTACAAATGTTAATCATCTCCGAGTCACCATTATCGGTGTAAACGTACTCAGTTATTTTATTAGCCTGCACGTTATCAGTTGGCGTACCTTTTTTATCGGTATTCTCGGCAGCGCGTGGTAGAAATTTGTTCTATCTCGATACCTATCATTTTTTCAATTTGCTCTGTAGTTAAATCAACCTTTGATCCCACTGAAAAACTCCTTGTTTTCATTAAATATCTCGGATTTTTCCGTGTTTTATTTGGTTTTTCGTTTATCTCACCATCACTACTATCAGGCATATTAATTTTATGCTTTAAACTATTTTAAAACTGATATAAAATAACTAAAACTGTGGATCGATATAAAACACGTCTACACGATACCAACTTATAATAATTATAGTTCAAAGATTGCTATGACCACGACGATGTGACTGTGAATCAAGTACGTTTCTTGAAAAAGAACGACAATATCTACACAACAACATTCCAGGAAAGTTTGATGATGCTCACTAAAGCACACTTTCCAGTCTCAGTAATGGATGGGCAGTGATGGCTCTTTCTGCGAACAAAGTCAGGAAAGGAAAATGACGCATATGGCACAAAAACTGGCTAGCTGAGTGAGAATAATATTTTGAAATGTTGCTTTTGCGAGAATTGAAAAAAAAATCCAGATGACTAAGGATGGATTATGACATTTTCGATGAGGTTTTGAATTTAATGATACCATATCTTACTAAACAATTCCTTTCTACCCATAGTCTCAAAAATTGTGGAGAAATGTATGACTTTTCAGATAGTTACATTCTCCGAGTGTCACAAAACACCATATTGGTTATTTTAGACCTTATTTCACATACAGCAGAGTCTTTTCAAAACCACGATTTTAGCGCAGTACTTTTCTGCGATCTTAGCAAGGCATTTGATTGTGTGAGCCACTCTATTCTCCTCCGGAAGCTAAAAAATTACAATTTCTGCGCTGAGAGCATTGAGTTGATAGGGTCTTATCTTAAGGATAGGTTACAGATGGTGGGGGTCGATGGTGAGACGTCAGCGGAGAGAGTGGTCAAGATCGGAGTACCACAGGGCTCAGTTCTTGGGCTCATACTCTTCCTTATCTATATCAATGACCTTCCACCTCTACAGTACCAGGCAAAATACACTTTGTTTGCTGACGATACCATAATCCTCACCTCATCTTCAGATTTGCAGTGTGCCCTCCGCAGCAGCCAAAATGCTCGAGAGGAGGCACAGGATTGGTTTAGAGTGAATGGGCTGCTTCTGAATGACAGCAAAACACAACAAGTCATATTTTCTCTGAGAGATTGTGGTGATGTGACCGAGGGTGTGAGTAGTGCTGGGTTTCTGGGCGTCCAGCTTGATCGAGGGCTGCAGTGGGGACCCCACGTTGGTGCGCTGTGCGGTAGGCTGAGTAGGGGCCTGTTTGCACTACGAAATCTGCAGGGGTGTGTCACTCGGGACATAATGAGAGTGGCGTATTTTGCGATATTCTATTTTCATGTAGCATACGCTATCTTGGCTTGGGGCCTGCTGATGTGCATTGATCGTTTGCCTTGCATAGAAAAGCGGTTCGGATCGTGGCTGGGCTGCATCATCGTGAAGACTGCAAATGGGCATTCCTCAGTTTCGGAATACTAACGCTGCCATCTCAGTATATATATGAGAACCTGCTATTCGTGAAGTAGACTCCAGAGCATGAGGAAGTGCAGGAGAAATAAACAAAATATAATTCCTGCATATTGGAGGTTGAAAAGATGTCAAACTGGTACAGGATATTGGGCCATAAAATTTTACAACTCTCTCCTTGAGCATGTAAAGCAACTGGAGATGAGGCACTTTAAATCTAGGGTTAAGGAAATTTTAATAAATCATGCTTGTTGTTCTTTTAATTAATTTGTTAGTTTAACGTTTTGAACTTGTGAACTTTTGTATTCTATTATACTACTGTGACGTGTGTAGTCAATGTATATAAATATTGTAATGACATGAATAAAATATTTGATTTGATTTGATTTGAATGAGACGATGTATAACTGCTGAAGAACGGTTGGTTGCCACTTTTTCAGTTATGAAGATCTTAAACTTAGTGCAGTAATATCTGCTCAAGCTTTAGGATGCATCTTACCCGAAACACCTGCAAAGCCCTGTACGATATATTGAAGAATGATTATTTAAAGTTAAGCAATCTTTGATATTGAATTGAATTGTAAAATGTGATATCAGCAGTCCAGCATTGAGTGGTTGATCCTGATCATGCTTAGTATTAGCAGCTAATGGTGTAGATAAAGGTGTTACAGATGACGATAACCTTATTAAAGAAAGATTTTGAACTTGATTATTTTTGTGACTGATGGTCACAAATGGTAATATCTTCGGTTAATTTATTTAGAGCAGCTTTATGTAATACTTTTGTTATTACGGTTTCGGTATACATCCTTTGGGTATCATTTAACTTTATTATATCTTTTAGGGCAACAAATTTTTCAAAAGCTATACTCTCTGATTCCTTATCACATATTGCTAATGCGTCAGTACATAAATATTTCCTGTCAAAGATTATGAGAAGTTACCTTTGTCATTACTCTTCAGCAGGTGTCTTGAAGTCCTACAATAAACTTATTGGCTATTTTAAACACGTACTCATTACTTGCTGTCGAAAAATTAACCATACTAGTTCTTTGATTATGGGATTAACAATTAAAATAAGCACCGTACTGTGTATTTGCTTTCAGACACCGTCAAGCAGAAAAGACTGGAAAAGCGTTGCTGAAGGCTTCAAGCTAAGGCACAATTCATATAGAACGGGTGCGTGGTGATGGCGTGGTACGGGCATGTGCCATCCGCATGTTAGTCTATAAGGCAATACAGATAGAGGCGTGGTTACTCCCGCCACTGCCACGTCACTTCGACGCCATGCGAGTCCTACACGAGTGGCACATGCCATACGACAGTGTGAAATTCAGTGCTTCTTTTTCGTCTTTTTTATTAGAAAATGCGTGACGATTTCCAATTTAATATACTTTCAGCGTTATTAACAGCCTCTCTTCTCAGCTCACGGGTTCTCTTCAATTCGTGGACAATTGAGAAATATCGGGAAGTTAACTATTACTAAATGTCTAATCAAACTTCTTGATTATTTGAATCTACCATGAACTTCTTTCTTAATTGAATTTAATTAAACTTTCTTTATTTCAAAATTTCAACTGGCTGCCTTTCCGGTCATACTAAATATCTTGTGATTTTACTTCTTCTACGATTCTCTTAACTTAACTTTGTCAGAGATATAAGGCTTCGAAACTTGATTCGAATCTTGAGTATAGGATCAGGATTTGTCTAACTACAAGTTTCCAACCACCAGTTCATTTTACTTTCTTCTATCTTCAACAGGAGAGACGCTACGAGTTGTATTGTCTCGAGAAAATGCATTAAAAGGCCCAAAGAGTCCTTAATCTAGTGTTGAAAAAAGGGAACACAGAGTACAGCAGATATTTTATAAATATCTGTGCAAACAAACGACAAAACTACTAAATATCTTGGTGTCAAACCGGGCTACGACTGGGTAGATGTTCTTCGCACCAAATGCAAGCAGATCAGTGACAAAGTCTAATGCTTCACGTGTAAGTGTTTGTAAGACACTGAAATGAATCTTTCCTACCGGCGCGGACAGGGAGAACAGAGCGGGAAATTGCGCGGACGCGGATGCATTTGAGAGGGTAGAAATATGTTTCTTCTTTATTTAACATATTGTTCTTTACACAACATTGACGGAGACAAAGATATATCAAATTGAGAACGATTAATAACGTTTTCCTTGACGGAGTGACAACTTGCTTTCCAGCGATTGTTGTATATGATGGAATCTATTCTACCAACAATCCAGGTTCGGACTAAGGAGCAACTGAAGTGCAATGCTTTAAATGAACTTTCTGTTTACCTGGGGTGAAATAAATATATTCGGAGTTTAATTATGGCTCATTCATACTACGGACATACAGGGTGCTATCACCAAACTATATTATGAAAAACAATAATACACATGTTGGGGTGTTTCCCCAACACACCTATAAACGTAGGAGTTTCTTATAATGGCTATATGTGTCTTCCTAAATTTATAATGAAACTAACGTATTTGGCTATTTCAGTGTTATTATCCTCTAATTCTGTAGGTGTTTCATGTTCTCGGCTAGATATCATTAGCAAATTGAAACACCACAAACATGGAAGAACTATTCGTCACTAGAAGCACCAATACTCTCAAAATTTTCAGGTCTTTTGTAACAGGGCCCCCGCAATGATTGAATATTCTTTGAAACAAGATCTCGGCATTTGGGTTCACCTTACGAAAAACGGCACCATGGTATTTTTCATAAATCTGGATGAGACCTATAGATCTCTATAAATTCTGTCAAAGAATCTTTGGTGGCGTGACGAATATCGGCCAAGTCAAAAATCTAAATACCGTGTCTCTCAGTAATAGTATTTTGGACATTCGTCACATCAACCCAAATAATTCTTGTCAGAAGCAGAATTAACGTCTAAATTATCTTCCCGTTCTATCATTGCATGTGAGTATGGTCACTAACGCATATGACTTTATCCATGTTTTAAAAGATGGCGCGATAATCTTCGTAAAAAAA
>JAEQML010074463.1:0-14355 GCA_016904865.1 Pissodes strobi | reverse complement strand
CGGGAATAGAGAGTCCTAAAATAGAATCCGGAGACGTAAAAATCTCTTGTATTTATCATACGGGTGGAAAAATTCTAGGCAACCGTTAAATCTATAATTCTAATTGAGATAAAACATAATTTATTTTTTGCTTAAAAATATATGTCTAAATTATAATGTTTTTATTATAATTGTTTTATAAGAAAAAAACTAGAGCAGTTTTGGACACGTCTACTTTTGCTTGCACTAAATGTTTATATCCCGTTTTGTCTGAACTTGTTTACGAGTTTACGAAGGGTAAATAATATTTAATCAGTGTTTACTCATTAAACTTTTATTACAAATAAGTAAGGTTTCCTTTTTCATCTGCAGCTTCTTCTGTTACGTTACCTTCTAGAATGTTTTTGAAAAACTCCAAGTCATGTAAAGTCTGTCACTTAATGTTCTCATTATCACATTGTGTTTGTAGAAGAGTCCTGACATTTTGTTTTTTTTTTCTCATTTGAAATAGGATTTTGTAATTATTTTTCTTTCTATATTATGTTCCTCTCCGTCTGTTTTTTTTTAATAAGGACGCATACGAATTTAAAATGCCTGTATGAAAAAATGCAGGTCTCTTATATTGTGTTTGAAATCATTTATTCCGATCCTCTTGTTATAAGTTTGTTGAATTTTTTACATCATATAAACGCCAATCGGTTCCTACTATTTTCACTTAACCCACTTTCGAATATACCGAATTTTATTCCTTGGGGATAGCATAAAAACCCTTTTCTTTAATTCCTTTCGGGATCAAACACTCGGTCGGGCGGCAACTGTGAACGACCTCAACTTCTTGACGTCATTGGGGGATTCATTTTGAAGCCATGGTGACAAAATATGACCAATACGATACAGAAGTTAAATATTGTAGCTTTTGCCTAAACTAGATTGTATGAGCATTGGAATGAAAATATAACTGAGAACTAAAGAGATAAACGTTCGGTTTCAGAGGTTTGTTGAAACACTTGCTTTTTTATATAGTCAATATTCAGTAAAATTGAGGACCCTGTCGTTATTATAACAGGTTCTTTCATCGGTCTCTGATTATAGAATCATTGCTCTATTTAATGTTCCCACATCTTGTTTTTTCTTTCTCATCGAAGTTTTCTCCTCGTATACTGCTCTTCTGCGTTCTTTTTTTTTAATATTTCTGCAGCCTCTTTCAGATCTTCATGGAGAATGAAGTCATACCGATATCGCAGTGGCTTCTAAGCTGATTTTGTATTTTTATTATTGTTTTATGGCAATAACACACGAAATACTAAGGCACTCGACGAGCGGTGTGTGTGCGAATATGTTGATTGACACGGATCTTAAATCTTGAATTTGTAGGTTGTAACCTGGGAGTGAGTTCCACAGTGATGCAGTGCGCCAACCACACAAAGGAGTCCTTGCACAGCGATGTTTTAGGTGTTTACAGTTGTATGACGAACGGGTGTACTCTTGCTGGCTGTCGTGACTGTCTTGACAAGCGTTTCTGCAGGCGGGATGAGGCGGGCCAAATCCTGGGAACATCTACCGTGAACATGTCTGTAAAACGAAGAGATCCCAGCCACATGCCTGCGCTGTTCCAGACTATCCAGATCCCGGGTCAACTCCGGCTCGCCGACGACACGCACAGCTCTCTTTTGAATGGTATTCAGCAGGCCCGCCGTAAGCGGGCGTGCAAAGCGTGCACCGCACACGGGCGGCAGGGCCAGGGGGCGGCAAATCGAGCGCCGGCTAGCCGGTCACCGGGTAGCCGGCGTGCGAGTCGCGCGACCAATAGGCATTTTATATTTTTTGGAATTTTTCATAATCATAATTGAGTGCAAAAATTACAAGGTGGCGGAGCAATCACGGAGGAACCACAACAATTTTTTTTATGAGGTAAAAAAAAACTGTTTTTGTTCGTAAATTCTCTAGGGGGGGCTGTTTTTAATGAAACCTTGTTAATTATACATCAAAATGAAGGAAATTTAATGCAGATTCTAAAAATATATAGTTTCCGTAACCCCAAAGTAGCTCATATTAAAATATTGATTTTTTTTTGACAAAACCCCCAAAAAGGATAATAAAGCAATTAATGTCCTTTAGCCCGTCCTGTCCTTTAAGCGCGCGAGGCGTGCCCGTTGAGGGTATAAGAAAATATGTCATAGTATAGAAAAAAATTCGACCGAATGACGTTAAACCCGCCATCTATTGGCATCCGTTAAAACTAAGATGTATTACCAAACGTCGTCTGTCATTCTATGAAAAACAGGACTGGTGAAGTTAGGGGAATCCCCTTTGCGCTTCTTTCTCAATTGGTAGGTTAGCTAGAACTAGATACCTGTACGCATTAGAACAGTTCTTTGGTAGATAAATAGTAAGGATGGCACATTAAATTGCAATTATTTTGTTAATAGTTCTTTTGAGGTGCGTTTCAGCTTAATTATTGATATTTAAACTTGTCTAGTGTAATTATAATTCAATCATCCGTCAGTATAAAACAGAAGTGCAAAGAAATCATAATTATGGTAAGATTGGTAAGTACTAACCTACGTTTATTTATAGACTTATCACAATAATTACTGTTCAACTTATTTAATTATTCCAATGATGAGTTAATGAAACATTGTAAAGATTTAAATCTGAAACTTAAACATGATTCAAATAGTGAATCAGACATTGACGGTATTGATTTATTTAATGAAATCATTGCATAAAATTGCATTTTGCTGAAAACCAGTCTAATGATCCACCAACCTTATTACAATATCTTTTTTCTTCAAACGGCAGTAAATCCGTCATTACTCGACTCTGTAGGCGGCCGTGAAGTTTCGTTTTTCCTCCGCCGGAGCTTTACTTTTCACTTTTCCGCCGGCGGAGGTAAAAGTGTTGTCATAGCAACATAGATACAATACAAACAGACAACAAAATAAGCGTCAACAACTCAAGATTTATTAAACTACAATTTGTATTTGTCACTCAATTTGTGACTGCATTTCTAAAAATCACTAATTTAGGAACAAATTGCTTATTATTTAATCGAACTTACTCAATAACTGCTTATCAATACGGAATTAAAACGCAATCGGACACACAATCTTAAAAAATAATTATTGTTGACAGTGTCCACTGACAGCTTTATGTTACATTATATTCACCGACACCGGTCTAAGCAAGGCCACCTACGACCGTGGTCTAAGCCGCCTTGCGAACCCATTTATCTTTAATAATAATTAGATATTATTACTATTAAAAAGAGATGTTTTTGCATTAATTTGTCGACATTTGAAGAAAAAACAGCATATTTTATTTGGAGGAAAAGTTACTTTTCATGGCTTGCTCTCTATTACCAGCCTCACTCCGTTCGGCTGTTAAACTCGAGCGCGCCATGAAAAGTATCACTTTTCCTCCATATAAAATAATATACTATTTTCTTCAAACGTCAGTAAATCCGTCATTACTCGACTGTGTAGGCGGCCGTGAAGTTTCGTTTTTCCTCTGCCGGAGCTTTACTTTTCACTTTTCCGCCGGCGGAGGTAAAAGTGTTGTCATAGCAACATAGATACAATACAAACAGACAACAAAATAAGCGTCAACAACTCAAGATTTATTAAACTACAATTTGTATTTATCACTCAATTTGTGACTGCATTTCTAAAAATCACTAATTTAGGAACAAATTGGTTATTATTTAATCGAACTTACTCAATAACTGCTTATCAATACCGAATTAAAACGCAATCGGAGACAAAATCTTTAAAAAATAATTATTGTTGACAGTGTCCACTGACAGCTTGATGTTACATTATATTCACCGACACCGGTCTAAGAAAGGCCACCTACGACCGTGGTCTAAGCCGCCTTGCGAACCCATTTATCTTTAATAATAATTAGATATTATTACTATTAAAAAGATGTTTTTGCATTAATTTGTCGACATTTGAAGAAAAAACAGCATATTTTATTTGGAGGAAAAGTTACTTTTCATGGCTTGCTCTCTATTACCAGCCTCACTCCGTTCGGCTGTTAAACACGAGCGCGCCATGAAAAGTATCACTTTTCCTCCATATAAAATAATATACTATTTACCAATGACTTAATTTCAACTTTTCCGAACACAGCAATAGCGCTAAGAATATTACTTACACTGCCGGTTTCAGTTGCATCTGGTGAAAGATCCTTTTCAAAATTAAAAATTATCAAAAACTATTTAAGATCAACAATGCTTCAGCAAAGACTAAGTTATTTAGCTATAGTTTCAATTCAACATGAAATTTTAGACAGTTTGGATACAATAAAGTTGATTGATAGAAGATTTCGCAAATGTAAAGGCAAGAAGAGTTAAATTTTTGTAAAAAAAAAATAATAAGAACTTAATTATTTAAAATAGATGTTTTATCTTCGTTAAGTTGTTTTTTCCCCACCATAATGAGAAAACATTAATTATCCTTTTTTTGACAAAACTCAGAGTAAATAGTCGTGGGGTAGGGCGGCATAATCGGTATTGCACGCGGGCGACGAAACAGCTAGCGGCGGGCCTGGTATTCAGCAGCTTTAGAGATGTGTGAGTAGTATTCTAAGCACGGTCTTATTTGCGCTTTGTATCTGTGTATAGAGTTTTTCGCTGCGAAATAGCGCACCAAGCTTCTGCGAGGCTGATTTTGCGATGTTACCAGCGTGGTCATGCCAGGATATATTGCTGTTGATTCGATTGAAAAGGATGAAGGTCGATCCTGCAATAATGATGTCAGGGGTCGCCGTATTGGCTTTCTTGGTAAACGTGGTTGCTTTGGTCTTTGCTGCAGTGAGCTTGACCAAATTTCTGTTCGAACTTTTTCCAGATCTTGATTAATTGTTGTAATATGCTCCTGTCTGCAGTGGCAGTGATAAGTCTCAGTCGTTGGTAAAGGTTTTTCTGATCTAAATTGGGAGATAAGGGTACTGTAATCTGCAAAACTGTAAAGAGGATTACCAGGTCCATAAATATAGTTGAGGAACAGAGTTGATGAAAGTATTGCGCCATGAGGCACGCCTGCATTAATGGTGAATATGTCTGAGATGTCTCCATCAACTGCAACAGGCAGATATCGATTCAGGAAACTGGCAAGCCATGCAGCTGCAGCGAGACACTGGCAGTCCGAAGGACGGCAGTTTGTTGAGCAATCGTAATGCCCAACTCTGTCGAATCCCTTCGATATATCCAACGCGATCGCTCGAGATTCTCCATCCGCCTATGTCACATTTTATTTCTAACTTTTCGCTTTTCACTCAAGTTAGTATAATATCCGTTACCATTTATCATAATGTCCTGTAGGTGTTTGGTCTTAATGCAGTTAGCAATAAAGTCTTAGAAAAAAACTTCTTTAGGCGCGGTCAGTAATCTTTTTTCTGGGTAGTGAGAGAAACACAGCCGCCATCACAGTCACTCTTAGGTATGTAATATCTAGCACTCAATTTTCTTGAAAATGGCTGCGAGCTTGAAATTGGGCCGATTATTTATTTTTTGCTATTCGATTTTTCGTTTCCGAGTTATTACCTCACATGTGAGATTTATCATAATTTTGCTTTGATACACGATAACTGTCAAAAAAATTAATTGTTTTTGATGAAATTTTCTAGACAAAATTCTTTTGATGGCCTTTCGAAATCTATTTAAATTTGGGAGAATAGGTAATAGGCGAGTAGTTTTCTTGGCCTGTATATTTTTGAAAAGATGTCACTTTGGGTCGGGCTATCACGGGAAAAGTTGTGAGGATCGGAAACTTTTCTATTTTGAAAATTTCGGGAAAATGGATTTTTGAGGGAGAATCGATTTGTAGGTCAAAGAAATGAAAGTTTTGTTTTTTCTCGATTTTTTTTTATAGAAAAATCAATTACTTGACGAGAATCTACCTAAAAAATCGTACAAGAAAACACTTTTGATATTACGATGCCTTTTATACAGGGTGCGCTAGTTGAATTTAAACGGTTCGACTTACTTCTCGACCTTTGTAGTTTTCATATCTGCCGTGCGGTCTCTCGTATTCATTGGTCCCTTTGGGTAATTGAATGAAATTACTTCTGGATCGATTGCTTTATTAATTTCGGTTCCTTAATATGGCTTTTTTATTTCCTCTTTAGTTAATGTCCATCTTATAGATTTTTATTGAATAGTTTTATATCTACACCAATTTAAGTAATTTTCAAATCATAATTATTCTTTTTGTGCATTAGCTTTCATATCTCCTACTTTTTCCATAATTTGATTAAATCTACATCAGTGTTAATTCTGTATGTATTTATTTGCTTTGTTTTTTGGATCTTCTAGTTTTTCGAAATCTAATTACTGTCTTGGTGCTGTTCTTTTTTCCCTAAAGGCTAACAACAGAATACATCTTTCGGCTAATTGAGGTTCATGCTGTTCGATAAAACAACATTAATAATAATTATTAAATAGGTATATTTTTGTTTCTTAATATAAAGCATTTTATTACTCATTGGAAAAACAACACATGTCTAATATTTTTTGCGTTTATCTGAAACGGTTGTTATTTAATTATCCTTAAAAACGATTATTCAGCAATACTCTATACTTGAAGCAATACAGTATCACAAGTTGTCCGCCTCCAACAATCTACCGAGCAAGCATATCGTAGAACATACATTTTGTATCGGGAAACGGGAATTAGATAAGTTCTTTATTTCGTAATCGCAAGTATTAATAAAGTAGTTATTCGAGTGTCCTTTTATTGTCACTAATCAGTCTCTCTTCAGACATTTTTTTATTCTTAAATATGTTGTTTTCCTTTTTACCATCAAAGTGTTATCCTCGTTGTTTCCTTTTTACTAATATTTATTCAGTTGCTCTTAGCGTTTTCCGCTAAAACAGTTATTATTTTTTTGGAGCTTACTATTCTATGTCATTATATAACCCACGAGAATAATGTTGAAACCAATTTTTTTTGTGCTCTGGGAATATGCTCTTTTACGCACACCTTCCTTACAGGGTAATGTGAGGTTCACCAGTAACATACCCACTAAAAACTCGCTGTGTTCCGGCCTGTGTTTTAACCCCTAGGGTATCTATTGCAGGCAGGAGGAGAGAACTTCCGGGATTGGCTCCTATACCGTTCTGGTCTTCTTATTGAACTTGCCTCGCTGTGATCGCTAGATCACGTCTCACGTTATCCGTTGTCTTCTGGCTCTCGCTGAGATGCTGAGAGCAGGTTTGGATGTTAGTCCGTTCCTGCTCGGTGCTAGTTAGCACTGCTCACGTCTGTGTGGTCACACAATTAGACTTCTAGGTCATCTGTGTGTGTGGTCCATATGCGTCTTATTCCAGGGATGTCATCTTGGCTGTAGTCAACTGCATGCCTCAGTTCTTAATTGGCATGTGTCTAGGACTGTGATGTTCTCCTTTGAAGAATATTCCTTACTTCTTTGAACTGCTCACCTTCCACAAATAAATCGCCGGTTTCATGGTTCAGGTACAGGATTTATTGACAAACATGGATCATTATAAAATGAGAGACATGCTCAATATTCTAAATCTAATCTAGAGAGACATTAAAACCGTGAATACATTTCGGTTTCGATTCTTATTCTCAGTTAAAAACAATACGAGCATTGACTTGACATTGACATCGACGGTCGTCAAGTGCTACCCGTTCTCGTATAATCAAGGTATCATCTACCAGTCTACGTTTTAACTTTAAAGTAAGAACACAAAGGTACATAATTATTTGAACGTGACAGCATGGTTTTCTGCTCTTATTAACACGCGCCTAGTCATATTACTATAAAGTCTTCAAGTAATCGTCACTGTAAGTCTGCATGCAGGTCCGCATTTCTGACGATCCAAGCTGCCATCCTGATTAGCTTGTTTTCTGTTCTTCAAAGCAAGGGCTGAACCTCGTGATACTCGTGCCTCAAGTTTCCTAGTTCTGGATGTTTTGCCTTTAACTTTCACGTGTATTCTACTATCTGTTAGGTAGCTTTTTGGGATCTTGGTGGTCCGGTCAGAGTGGTACTATAATTTTATAATATAGTCCCTGATGACATACTCTGTCGAAAGCTCGCTCTTTCTACGTCTAGAAAGATTGCCCTTGTCACTTAGCCGTTGTCGAAACTGCTTGTTATGTTTTCATCTACTTTTATAAGTAGTAGCTCCGAAGAGTGCCCCTTCCTGAATCCGTATTGGAAGCAGGGGATCGTGACGAGTTCGTTGGATTCGTTGTTTAGTCTTCTAAGAATTACTCTTTCAGTCACCTTGCTCACAGCTGAGAAGAGACTGATCGGTCTGTAATTTTCCGGATAGGTCTTATCCTTACCTGTTTAGGTATTACGATCACCTCAGCCTCCTCCCACCTGCCAGAAAAGTGGCCAAGTCTCATCATCGAGTTGGCTTTGATTCCTTCTTTGGGAAGCTTTTTAAGCATCAAGTTGCTTTTCTGACCTTCAGCCTCTTACGATGTTTGTAACTTATTTGGTGAGGTTGGTACATCACATCTAGGCTGAATGTGTCTTTGTTCGAGGCGCCTGAGTCTTTGTTGGACGTTGTCTGCGTGTAGTTCTTCATCCTCGTCAAAATCTAGGGATATTAATGTCTTCTTTCGTCCTTTATTCCTAGATCGAAAGGCGGGTGTATATTTTCGATTTGACTGTTTTGAAATTATCGCTACATATTTCTACGGTTTTGTTCTCGATGGTTCAGCTTAAATTTGTCCACCTCTTGTGAAAGGTTTTCTAGTTTTGCCGCTTCAAATAGGTTTATTCTAGGTTCCTTTTCTTATTTTCTGGAGATATCTGATTAGAGAACCTAATTTTCAAAGGACCCCGCACACTTTTAATGGGATTTTAAAGAATGACGAAATTTGATGAAATTTTGGTATGTTGTAGTCCTTGGCCTCCTGATGAAAATGTCCCATGAGCCCAAAACGATCCTATGACTGGTTTCCGAGATACAGTGGCGGGTAGGGGTTCCTTGGAAAACACTAATAAATTTATTTTTATCTTAAGGGGCTGTGTTAGATGTCACGCGATAATTTTGATGTACAGGGGGTACTAAAACGGGGTTTTAGTGCATTTTGCCGAAGGTTCCAAACCCCAACATAGTACCTCCTCAAAAGTTACAAGTATTTTTATTTGTTTTTATACTTTCTAAAAACTGACAAAAGCCAACCTTAGCTTGCGAAAACCATAAAAAATGTATATTTTTTAAATTAAGTAATTATTTATATACTAACAAAAAGTGGTATGCATATACAATGTTATTTAAAAATTGAACATTTTAAATAATTTCTGGTAAGATATTTTCTTCGAGATTTTCAACATTTTCGACACACTCTAGAGCATTATTGCTTGGATATTTAACTATATCTTGATGTCGAGCATAACTTAAATACCAAATAACACTTGCAATGTAGCAGCACATACCTGCCACTCGTGCTCCGGTTGCACAAGTGCAGTAGTACCCCTTTATTTCGTTGTGTGTATTGTTGTATTTAACAAATAGTTGATATTTTGTTGCATTTTTGTGTCTGGCAAAAATCCTGACTTTTATTAAATTGTTTATGTTTAGCCCTGTATCTATTTGCATAAGATGACCCTTATGTTCTCCAATATTGTCCTGTATATATGAGGGTGACATCTTTAACTGAAACACTACAAATGTAAGGTGTCGTAAGTCTGCAAGATCTAATATAGGAAATTCCAATGGATCATTTTCTAGTTCCTGCCATAATCTAATTAAAGCATTTTCTACAATAAAATGTTGTAGTTGGTTCGGCTCTTGCGCTTTTTGACGCATTTCATTAGCTAGTTCAACAGTAGCATCAGCCATGTTGATTAAAGGATGATACCTATTAAGCAATGCACAAATCATTTTTAAAACATCTGCGACACCGACGTGAGGAATGAGTGTATTTGGTATGACATCTCTTAAAAATTTTGATACCGACTTAATGTGGCCGATTTTCGATTCTATAATCCAACGTGTTTTAGTTATAAGTCTCGCTTGGTTTGCCTCGGCCGTTGTAAGTTGGGATCGTCATCCTAAAAATGGAGGCAGTTCTGCGTTTATTCCCAAAGTATTTAGAAATTCCACACAATCTCTGTATCCTCTGTCTAAAATAAAAATGTCATTTTCCTAAAAATAATTTCTCAGTTGGTTGAGGTCATCTTCATATTGGTGGATTAAAATATTTGGATCATTGTTTGACGAGTCACAAAAATAGGGACCATGCGCGGCCAAAATATATCCATCTGGAGCCACTATCAAAACAGCCTTTAAAAGATGATATTTTTTATGAGACGAAACCGAGAGAGAGAGCTTTAAAGTTTTTGCTTTTTTGAATTTCCAAATAAGTTGCATCAGTATTATAGGCAATTGCTTTGGGAATGTTGGGCTCAGGATTATATAACTGGTTAACAAATGGTGATATATGATATGTAATATATTCGTCGCGAGTTAAATGGCGTAACCAAGATTTTGTGGTACAAAATGTTGCTTTAAACATTCTGCTGCTTTCGTTATTACCAAGCTGGTAGCCTGCCTTGAAGAATATTGAAAAATATCGCATAAAAATTCGTCTGACAGACCTTGTAGGAATTTGGATAAAAAGCAAATTAAATCTTTTTTGGAAATATATCTAATCTTTTCATATACCACAACTGGGCCAACGCAATAATTATGATAAAGATCGCGAAATTGTTTTCTGGTCAAAGATGTTAGTGACTTAAAATCCTGATCAGTAAAATTTTCATCATTTTCCATTTTAGAGTTGTCGGCAGCTTGCTGTCTTAAAGAGCCCATAGAAATTTTCAGTTCTCTGCCTTTTAATATTATGGGCTTTTCAATAGATTTTAGTCCATTTAACAATGGAGAAAGAAGCAAGTCTGGATCATTTAAATGTCCCTGGAATACTTTAGATTCTTCGGGAACATATATGGAACTAGAAAATGATCCATTGGAATTTCACATATTAGATCTTGCGGACTTACGACACCTTACATTTGGAGTGTTTCAGTTAAAGATGTCACCCTCATATATACAGGACAATAGTGGAGAACATAGGGGCCATCTTATGCAAATTGATACAGGGCTAAACATAAATAATTTAAAAAGAGTCAGGATTTTTCCAGGCACAAAAATGCAACGAAATATCAACTATTTGTTAAATACAACAATACACGCAACGAAATAAAGGGGTACTACTGCACTTGTGCAACCGGAGCACCAGTGGTAGGTATGTGCTGCCACATTGCAAGTGTTATTTGGTATTTAAGTTATGCTCGACATCAAGATATAGTTAAATATCCAAGCAATAATGCTCTAGAGTGTGTCGAAGATGTTGGGAATCTCGAAGAAAATATCTTACCAGAAATTATTTAAAATGTTCAATTTTTAAATAACATTGTACATTTTCTGTACATCTGTCAGTTTTTAGAAAGTATAAAAACAAATAAAAATACTTATACTTTTTGAGTACCCCCCGTACTATGTTGGAACCTTCGGCAAAATGCACTAAAACCCTGCTTTAGTACCCCCTGTACATAAAAATTATCCAGTGACATCTAACACAGCCATTTAAGATAAAAATTAATTTATTAGTGTTTTCCAAGGAACCCCTACCCGCCACTGTACCTCGGAAACCAGTCATAGGATCGTTTTGGTCCCATGGGACATTTTCATCAGGAGGCCAAGAACTACAACATACTAAAATTTTATCAAATTCCGTCATTCTTTAAAATCCCATTAAAAGTGTGCGGGGTCCTTTAGAAGAAAAGTAATATTTAGCTGCATTGCATTGCAAAAAAAAATCCCCGTACTGTTCTCTTAATTTAGCAAAGTGTGCGCTCGCGATAATTAACAACACCTCAAACACAAACCGCAATTTGAGTTTAATTATCCAGTTCGCGATCCGGCGTTTATCGATTAACAATTTGCTGAGCAGTATATAGGACCTAACACAAAATAAATATTGTTATAGGATCGCCTTACTCGCCTTGATGATCCATGAAATTAAATTTCTCTTGTATCTTCGCTCTAGCGGAGTTCGATATCCGTTCTAACTATTATACGAGTAATTACCTCATTATGGGATTATCATTGCCTGCATTCATTTATAATTGGACTACTATACAGCGTGTTGCAACTAACAATGATATGTAGATATGTTTGATATGTTAATAGCTACGTGTATGTCCGAGTGAACTATAATAGGTAATTATATTTTTTGAGGAACATGATTGCAGGAAACGCTTTGGCCTGAGAACCTAATAAAAAAATCATGTATGTAGTTTACACGCGATGGAAGTGAAACCTTCATAAAACTAAATCAAGCGGTCAGCCATCTAAGTACTAGCCACGTCCGACATTGCTTAACTTCAGTGATCTGACGAGAACTACTTTTTTGCTTTTATCAAACATGTAACAACTGTATAACTGTGTTCTATCTCATTCTCCCGCAGGCTGCACCCTATAAAATTTTTACTGTCGCTTTTTCGTTTCATCGAGTCTCAAATCACACCCGTGTTAAAGAGGTTCAATAATACAAATGCACCCTTATTTCCTGAGATTGTTTCATATTATAGAATAAAAACTTTAGCCGATATAACGTTGATATTTTCTGTTAAACCGGAAATAAATCTGTATGCCAAAACTCGAAAAGTGCAGAGCGACCAATTCCTTGCTCTTTTTGTTTATATTCGGCAGAAACCTTGAACTTGTCTCCTTGCAATATAGAATTTTATGGCTTTAACTTTGGCAAGAATTGGAAGTTTCGCGCCAATAAAATAAGCGGAGTTTCTCCAAGTCTCCCCTCGCTTTTAGTCAAACTTTTATTGTTTTTTAACCGCTATGCATTGCCAGACATTTTTATTTTCCGTGTCGTTTCCGTCTCAAATCACATTGTTTGTATATTTTATATTGGGATTTCCTGACATGACGTCTGGAAAGGCAGGAAGTAATTTCGTAAATATAGCATGACCTGAATGAAATATGTCGTTTGAAATGTATATCCAGTTTGACAACCATTTTATAATTATTTTCATTATTTGCTTGTCAGAAAATTATAGGTTTTATTATCCAATCGTAAAAAGCTATCGTAAGTAAAACTTACGCATTCAAGCTGACCATGCGCACACATTTTATCTCGACTTACTTGAACACTACACCAGGGCACTCGATACGTAGCTAAAGCCAGATTTACACTGTATCACTTTTAATGTACATCCAAAGTGAATCATCCAGAGTGAAATCATCGAGAGTGATCATCCTTGTTTACATATTTTCATCCAGTTTTGTGGTTTCACCTTTGTCACTATTCACTGTTCCTTAGAATTTCGTAATTTCGTGTTTGGTGCAACAACTTGTGGTACCAGGGGGCAGGATGTCTCCTTCCAAAAAAAATAAAAGTCTTATACGTGTTGACATTGACTTAATTTCAAATGGACTGATAAATGAATTGAACTCAATTATATCAACAACTGGCCGTGCTAAAAGACGTTGGTGGGTGAAACCATGTGCTTCAAGGAGAGAAATCTAGGAGTTTCGTCCACGTTGTTAAGAGAGTGGGTAGAAGAAAATCCTGAGGAGTATAGAACTCATTTAAGAATGAACGAGGAACAATTCGCATATCTTCTCAAAAAAGTTACTCCGTTTATCCAAAAAAAAGATACTTGGTTCCGAGAAGATTTAAGCTCTAAAATAAAACTACCACTCGTAATTGATTATAATTTGAAACTCTACACGTAAATTTTACGTATCGTTACCAATAAGCGCTCATTAATCTGCGATTTTTTCACGCATCGCTATTAATATACGTTAATTATGTCAAAGGAAAGATATGACAGAGAAAGAGTTAGAAAAGGCACTGTTGGTAAGCAGTGAGAGTGAAATCGAAGATAGTTAGAGCAAAATCCGATACAGAAAGCAAGTCTGGAGGTAATGTCGATGAGCCAGAATGGTTGCCAAATGAAGAAATGCGCAAATTTGAATGGAAAACAATTCGGGAAACTCTAATCTGCCTATATTCCAAAATGTTTACAAAAATCACAAGAAGCTAAATGATCTAGAAGTGTATTAGTAGATGCATCAGATAAACAAACAAATAATTTTATAATTTCTATTATTATACAATTTGATTCATATTTTCTTATGGTATGTTTTATTTTTAGATTGCAGCTAATCTAAATAACAAGGTAATATCCAACATTTTCGTTACTTCAGCACAAGACGATTTATTGGAAAAAAATGTTACCGATGATATTCCGAAGCAACCGGTGGGAGCAAAACCATCCAAAAACATGATATACGTGAAGCTCGGACCTGCGCTTGAATTGAACAAAATTATTTAAGACGAGCCACCCCCGGCATCGACCCCC
>JAEQML010074462.1:0-14355 GCA_016904865.1 Pissodes strobi | reverse complement strand
AAAAGATATAAAGTTGTTATTGTTTATGATATTAAATTAGGAAATAAATCTATGTTTTTTAAAATAAGGACTTTTATTTTCCTACGTAGGTATTAATTACTTTCGAATTATAAATTCTACAAATAAATAATTATATTTTATTTGACAAAAGAAAATATAAATTTCTATAATATATTAATGCTGTTAAGGATAAAACTTTATAAATAAATATTGCGCAAATTTATTTTCCGTACAATATTAAAGTACGTACTTTTTAAATAATAAATAACAATAATTCAAATTTATCTAAATATTGTAGTTTTTGAAAAAAAATATTTATATTAGATTAGAAAATTAAATATTTTTTTTGAAAATTAGAGTATTTTTTATTTTTGTAATATATGAATATATTTGGAGTATTTACGTTACGATATTAGAAGTATAAAAAAATTAAAGATGGCAAATACGGTTTAATTAATTTGATATTAAAAATCGGAAAAACAAGAATAATTATGATTTTTCCAACAAAATAAAAATTCTTTAATATATTGTTGCGGTTAAGGATAAAATTGGATAAACAAAGTACATAATGTCCTTTTGTATAGTCTTTAATAATTTTATGATAAATTTTAACAAATTAAATTTTCAAAATAATAATGATTTAATATAATATGAAGAAGTCGAATGATGGCTGTACGTTGAATATAAATTAGAATTTTTAAAATAATGTTTTAAAATTGAAAAAAAAAATTTATACATCATAGTAGGTAAATCTGTACTGTTTTAGGTTGTCGAGATGAAGGACGAAGACCATAAGCTGAGCCTGTGAGAATATTTAAAATAATATATGACGTTATATTTCATTGCAAAATAAAATATTTTTGTTTTAAAAATAAATGACTTATTTTCGGAAATTATACATATGAAGGGCTGTATGTAAAAAGTACCTAGGTGGTTTTTTAAAGTTGTGAGATATTAATGATTTAAGTACAGATGGCTTTTTTATGAAACTCATTACATGTATCGACATGGTGAAAAGTCAAATATTTTATTTACGGACATTTTATACGAAAACAAATTCGTTTTATAGATAGTTCACGATATTTTCTAATAGATGTCATCATTAGTTTAAAGCAAGTCAAATGTTATTTAGGAACTTTTTGTACACAGCCTTTTATATATTTAAATGTATATATGTAAATATATAGTATGTTGTAGCGAAGTGATAAGAAGTTAAGAAATAAATGGAGTCGCCTAAAAATATAAATATTTAGATCCGTTAATTTAAATTTTTATTTGCTGACTTTTTTACAAAAATTTTTGATACAGAAGCTAATATAGTAATAGTGAACATTAATTTTTTTTCGGTTAAATATAACATTTTATATATTATTCAATATTTTACGTTATAATTTTTTTTATATATTTCATGTAGAATTAAAGGTCTAATATGGTACATAGCTGGGAATACGTGAGAGGACTAAATGTTAGATGTGATGTTGTTCAGAATATGTGGTAGAGGGCGAAATGCTCGATATAACACATTTAGGAGTATCGAATAAAGAGCGGGTAAAAGGCCGAAGGTTGATATAAAGGCACTTTCAAATTTAGATATTTTAAATTGTAGACATTTTCAATTCTATTTGCAGTGATTAAGATTTAAACATTCGATATAAGATATTCATAAAGATCGGCCGAAGGCCGATCGAAGGGCCGAAGGCCCGATCGCATGAAATGAAATGAAATGAAATGGTTTATTATCCAAAGATCACAAATATGATTACATGGTAGGTCATACTGTAATATAGGATTCGTCAAATGAACAGAAATATAATATAATATGTCACAAGCTTAAAAATTCATCTACACTGTAAAAAGCCCTGGTCTGTAGATATGATTTTAATTTGTTTTTAAATAGCTTAACTGGTTTAATATTTTTAATATCCGGCGGTAAGCCATTATAAATACGTATAGATGTTCCGTACGGGCCATTATAAGTGCAGTGTAATCTACACTGGGGAGTACAAAGTTGTTCTTTTTTCCGAGTATTATAGTTGTGTACTGCAGATCTTGACAGATATTCGCCCTCTCTATTTTTAATATACATAGCACAGACATAAATATAGATTGACGGTAAAGTTAATATTTTATATTGTATAAAAATATCTCTACAATGCACTCTTCTAGAAACCCGTGCAATAATTCTTAAAATGTGTTTCTGGCATGAGAAAGCTTTGCCGCATGCGAGAGGGACCACAAGTCACGCGTTAGCGTGGCTTGTTCACTTAATATGGGAGAATCAGAGGGTGGTTTACAAACATCCGACACGGCCAGAGATTATATTCATGGATTATACCAGAAACCATCAGAATATGACACTGTTTACGGAGTAAGGGCAAATAAGAAATTTAAAAAGAAATTGTTTCTAGGAAATTCTGAAGTAGTATTTAACTTTGGAAATATTATATTATTGCAGGATGGAAAAAATATTGGCACATTCAAGGGAAGTGATGAATGGCATGACCTAATTTTCCTCAAAAAAACCCGCAGCCTTAAATAATCCTAATAATATATCTGAGGAAACCATACAAAATTACAAACATATTTTAAAACTTACAAATGCAACGTATAATGATTATAAAAACAATAGTAGTATACAAACACGTTGGACAAAGTTTTCTCGGATATTAAAACCACTAGTGACAATTCCGCAAGGGAGTGGAGATCGAAACATTCGCGTTAAATTATTACCTTCAAAGAAATTATTGTCCTCTCGTCATGTTGACTATGTTTATTGGAATAAACCTCAGGAATTGATTAGCCGACTCCGACTGTTGTGTAGCTCAAAAGCAGCTGGTCATACGGGACATGACAATGGAATAATATCAATAATTGAAGAGTTACGAGAAGAAGGCATCGTTTATTAAGAACGACTATTTTGTTTCATTGTCAGTATTTATCCACGCTTGAATAACAATGGAACCTACACCAACAAAATGGGAAGTCATGAATGAGTTACATAAAGCAGCAAGAAAAACTTTCGAAGACGACGAACAATTATAAAGGGTTATGAAGATTTATGGCAGATAGATTTAGCGGAGATGCAGCAATTTGCAACTGAAAATGCTGGTTTTCGATACCTTTCAGTATGTATAAATTGTTTTTCGAAATATATGTTTACGGTTGCTATCAAAACTAAAACCGGTGTTGATGTTACCAATTCAATGAAAAACGTTATCAAGAAGGTAAAATATGCGCCGACAAATTTGCAAAGTGACCAAGGAAAGGAGTTCTACAATAAACATTTTACCAGTTTAATGAAGAAATTCGACATACGTTCCAAAAAAGCCGCTATAGTGGAGAGGGCTATTAAAACACTAAAAAATCGATTATACAAAGAGCTTTTACCAAAAGTTACTAAGTCATATAATCATAGCATTCATCGCACAATAGGAATGAAGCCTGTAGATGTAACACCGCAAACACATATAAAAGCATACGATTATTTAAAAGTTGCACCGAAAACTTTTAACTTTTAAATTTCAAATCGGTGTGTATAACTAAATACAAGAGTGTCTTTGAAAAAGGATATACGCCAGCTTGGTCGACTGAATTGTTTAAAGTAGCAAAAGCCAATATTACGAATCCACCAACATATATGTTAGAATCATCTGATGGTCAACCTATCATGGGGTGTTTCTATGAAGCCGAATTACAAAAAACCAACAACCCAGATGTCTACTTAATTGAAAAGGTCATTTGTCGTCGAAGAAGAAATTCTATAGATCAACTTTTTGCAAAATGGTTAGGATTTCCCGATACTTATAACTCTTGGATTAATGCAACAGATGTTGTTTAAACGTATATACTTGAAATAAAACTACATGATCTAATTTTAAAACATTTGTTTATTTTTTGCTATATATTATAATGGTTTAATGTCAGCCCTTGTAAATGTAGCAAACAACTAAAAACACATCTTTACATTTAATTGTTTATCTAAAACCCAATTATAGTATATTAAGTATCAAGAACAGTAAGGACAGTTTACCGATCGACGACAATGTTTGAAATGAAAGATGTATTAAACGAATTAAAAAATCCTATTAATGAAAGATTGAAAGCCTAGATAGAAAAATGGACGGTGTTGAAAACACATATATAATCAATGATCTAGAAAATCTTTAAAAAATACGTAATGTAGAAGGATGGATGGAAAATAATGAAAAAAAGTTAATAAATATTGATGTAAGAGCTAATAGTGTTATTTCTTCGTCGAAATGAAGAGTGTCAACAACACAATAGATAAGTTTGGTCGTCAGAAGGTAGTTCATGATGGCGGAGTTCAAATTTTGCATGGTGGTGCGCCAGGAATAGGATTTAAGCTAACATCCGATTATCGATTTAATATTGTGGGAAAGCGTTTAATTAGTGTTGCAAAACCGGAAACCAGTGATGATGCTACTACCAAAAAACATGTATGTGAGGAAATCCATAAATTGGACATAGAGTTAACAGAAACAATAAACAAAATATCTAAAGCTTGTAATAAAAATTTAATAAGTGTTGACAGAATGAACACATTTGAAAATAAAAGAAAATACTATGGTGCACGAAAAGAAAATATTGGGGGGAAAATAACTAATTTGAAAGAGAATGAAAGAAGACACGAAAATATTGTTGATAATTGAGGTCAATAATATGATTGCAGCTAGGAAAATAAGAATATGACAACAGTTACATGGGAAAAAGGGGCTATTATTGTTTTTCTAGTGTATTAGACCATGAACTCCACTTTTTCACTCGAAATCGACTATATTTATACCCAAGTAGAAGCCTGTCACCAAATAGTTTCCCAGAATTATTGGATACAAATTTTCTATTAGATATATATTAAATGAAAAACAAAAATATTACAAAAAAAGTTTTTTATTTATAACCCCTATACTTTACACATGTTTAAAAATAATATATATTTAAACAATATCTGTCTTATCTATCCACGAGTTAAACTGATTTGGAAAACCCAACCACTTAACATATAGTTGTTCTTTATTGTCTTTTTTACGTTCGCGGAGAACATTTTCAACTAAACCTGGGCTTTTCGTCTTTTGCAGCTCAGCTTCATATAGAAACATCCTTGTTCGCTGACGACCAAATATGTCAATTGTGTTGTTAACAGGTGCAATTTTAAACATACTAAGATATTTTTTCTAGAGCTGATGTACTTATATTATATATATAAAAAAAAACAATTAAATTTAAAAATATATTACAAAATTACAGGAATGTTGCAAATATACAATTGTCTTACAATGTTATAAGAATGTTGCAAACAATGTTTGGTTTTGTCTTAACTATTGATGCCACAAGAATGTGGTAAAGAATATGATTGCTTGCCCAGTTTTGATGCTGCCACTGGATCTTTGTGTAGAACATATTTCTCTCGAGGTGTCTTGTAAGCTTGGGTTCCATCGAACTGATGTAACTTCTACATCTTCATAAAGGCAATAGTTCTCAACAAGGTCCTTGTGAATTTGTGGGATTTCAATTACCAATAGCTTCAAATCCTCCTCAAGCATTTGACTGCAAAATGTTTCCAGGTCAATATAACCATAAACAAACTTCTCACACACGTCTGCACATATACACAAATTTAATGCATCCCTCAGGTACTTGGCATATTTTTCATCGTCCGCATTGTCAACACACTCTCTCAAATATGCGATATCTTCACGCATATTTCTTAGCAGTACTGCTAAACTTTTAATGTATGAAACTTGACTTTCATTATTTATAAAATTGACCATATTGTCCTCTGTGAAAAAGAAAACATCGTTTCAACATTCTGATAATTCATTATAATTAAATTTAATCAAAATTTTAAAACTATTACAGTTCCAAGATAATGTAATTATTCCAGATTATCAAACCTTACAAGAGAACGTGTTTTGGCACCGGAGTATGTGGGTTCACTTTGTCCTAAATAGGTTAATTTATGTTTTTCATTAGTTATTGATAATTTCAGCAACTTCTGCGGTAATAATTTCAACACCCCTTTTCGGTAAATAAGAACTAAAAACAGAGCCATTTTCTTTATCAAATATGGTTGCAAGAACACTTTTCCCAAAACGACCATTTGTTAATTGTAGTTACTTTATAATATATCGCTTTCCAGTATCTAGAGAGGAACAAGGTATACGTTCTATTTGTTCCAATGGTTTGTTAAAATTCTCATTAATTTTGATAATTGTTTCTTGTGATAGAGACATTATTGTTTGAAATAAGTAGTAGTAGTACCTTTAATAAATACACCTCACAGATAATACAATATGCGACTATCAGAATACTGAACACAGTGCTTTACTAGAAAAGTTTTGACTGTTTTCAACATTACATCTTAAATAACACCCAGAAAATATTTCTTAAGGTTATGTTACGTCATACCAAAATATGTAACCAATATTCAGTCTCAAGTGTTCAAGGTCATGGGGTCCTATCTTAAAATATCCACTCAAGGTCGATGTCGCTTGAAATTATCTCAAGGGCACACAAAGTCAAAAGGGTGTTCTAGGTCACACACTTGGAGCAATCCCAAGGTCATACGCGCGACCTTCAACAAAAAACTCAAGGACATTCAAGGTCAAATGTCAAGGCATTCAAGGTCAAATTAGCTCAATGTCATTCACGGTTGATTACACCACAAAACAATCCCAAGGACGTTCAGTCATACACGCTTGGAGCAATCCCAAGGTCATATGCGCGACCTTCCACAAAAAACTCAAGGGCGTTCAAGGTCAAATAAGCTCAATGTCATTCAAGGTCGAATACACCCAAGGCCAAGTGGGCGGGGGCTATCTCAAGGTCACCGGTGGATGGGGGGTGAGGGGCAAAAAAGTGGAGGGGGAGAATTGAGTCCGTCTTTAGCACTCTACTGACACCACACTGTGCGGGTATCCGAGATAAGACGTATCTCATTATCTGGAAAACCATAAGAGAGACAGGAAAAAAAATTAATATAAGAATTTCTTGGTTTGGCCCGAAGATTTATTTTTTTACTTTTAGTTTATACAGATTTTTAAATTTCTACTAGGTAGATATGAACTTTCTTATTTTAAATGGGACACCCCATATATTATTTTACATTTGGATAGTGCCATTAAAGGCGAGTCCAACGATTTATAATAATATGAATCTGTGACGCAACGTTTTGGATTTATTGGCATTTATATTTAGTTTGTGACCTATTTTTGATTGATATAAAGGCACTTCGCACTTATGAACTAATGGATAATAGCTTGTATCTACTGTCTAGAAGGAAAATTTTAAAATTATGAAAAAATTACAGTGTTGTCAGGTCTCGCGTACAGCAAAATGTAATTATTCTTTTCAAATGCAATTCCCAGTATATTATGTTAAATTTAAATAGAACATTAAATGGGGATTTTAATAATATACAAAAATGGTCTAGTTAACCACTAACTTTTTTAATACTTCTAAAATAAAACTTCTAGACAGTACATAAAACAAGCTTTTATCTTTTGCTTGACGCAAACAAAATTTACCAAAGTACATAAATGCCTTAGATATGTCAGTCAAAATATAGGTCAAAATCTGAAGATAAATGCCATAAATCCAAAACGTTACGTCACAAACCCATACTACATATTAAGTACCACTGTATTCATCTGTAAAGGCACTATCCAAATCTATATAGGGTATCCCATTTAAAATAAGGTAGTTCTGCCTAGGAGAAATTAAAACTGTACATAAACGAAAACTAAAAAAATTAAACCGTAGGGCAAACTAAGAAACTCATATTATTATTTTGGTTTCCTGTATCTTCTATCGCATTTTAGATAATGCGATAGGACCTCTTAGCTCGGACACCCTGTACTAGTGTTTGCAGTCTCATTGGAACCAATGCAAAGGATACTTAAATCCGTTGCGTCTGATGCCGATAAAGTGGACGTTTATCTTTTAGTCAAGACACGTAATTAAGCAAAATTTAACGTAATTGGATTACCGTCAGCGTGAAAATTGAGACACGCTCTATAGATTAGTATTTTGGTAACATGCGTTTCATAAGAAAAATGTCGATTAGAATAACTAAATTTATTCCAAAGTTAAATCAACTCGAAAATATCTCAGGGGTTTTGATTGAAATTCCTTTCTATTGTAACCAACAAAGTATTAACGAAACTTCTTGAAACACCAAAAAGCACTGACGAAGCACTAAAGAATGACACAAAATTTTACATGACCCCAAACAATTTGAATCTAGCACTTTCTACTACACACCTAGCACTATTTACTATACGCCTTGCCACATTGATGTGTCTACCTTTTTGTAGTAAACTAATTTTCACTTTACTTTTACTGTGTGTGTATCATACTTTATTGTAAGTAGTTTATGATTTTTCTAACAGCCGGGGATTTGTTTTCAACTTTGCAGTAAAGTTTTGCTACTATGGAAATCATTGATTATTATTTTTTACCGTCTAATCCATTATCAGTATTAAATTAAAGTATTAGGCCCCTCGTCCACGGGGTAACTGGTTTCTGACTGTTTTAATACTTTCGTCACATGCCAGTTTCATCAAATTGTATCTCGTACACGGACGTACCAGTCACGGATCGGTAGCGTGCTTGCAAGTGATTAGTCGCCAAGAAACTGGCACTGTCGGTCGCCGAGTGGTAGTTTGTTTGGATATTTAACACAAAAATATGAATGAACAAAGTTTGAACGTAAAATTTGTCCTGGAAGTGGAAAAATTTCCTTGTTTGTACAATTATAAATTATCGCGATACTCCAGAAAAGACATAACAGAAGCGGCATGGAATAAAATAGGAAAAGAAATTAATATGACGGGTAAGCATATATTATATTAATTGACATCTTTGTATTTTTATTATATCTGTAGTGGCCTATATACAAAGCCCGACTTGAGAGAAATTGAAAGACATTTCAGAGACCCAAAAAATACTAAAGAATTTGGACATGTCAGGTTTTACACTCAAATTTTGCTTTTGTTTGAAGAAAAAAACACATGGTTAATTAAAACAAGTTTTATTTTTGTCTAAATAGGTAACAAATATCAAATATTAGGAAATTTTGATTTTTAAGTTATAAATTTTCATTACCATGGAAGTTGTGCACACGGGGTCAAAAAGTAATTTGCTAAATAATCTCTTAAATTATATGCTGTTGAACGATTAACGATATCAAACAGTGCATTTTCTTGCTGCATTTGTTGAATTATGGCAAAATTTAGGTTATCTTGTTCTTCTTGCACATTTAATGCATATGGTATTCCTTCATATCTTCGAAGAAAATTGTGGAGAATACATACAAATTTTATTATATGAATGACTGTCTGTAGTTTGAGACACCGTATGGGAGTATCCAATACTTGAAATTTTTGCGAGGCCATGCCGAATGCACATTCAACGGTTTTCCTACCACGACTTAATCTACACTGCTCAACAATTCGCCAATATTTCAATTAATTAAAAGTTAGATATGTTTAACAAAAAGTTTATTAATTGACGTTATTTGACAGTCAAAAAAGGAAAATAAATCAATTTTCAATGAAAAGAATAAATAATTCAGAAAAATTGAAAAAGTCGAGTAAATTAACAGTAATAAAACCGTTTTATTTTCATGGTACAATAGCTTTATAAACAATTTAATATCTTGTGGGACCACCCCTGGCTCGTTTTAATGCTGTTACTCTGTTTGGAAGAGTCATTATTAAATTATTGATAATGAGTTGAGGTATTGCTCCCCAAATTGCTTGCAACTCATTTGCCAATTGTGGCATAGTTTGGGGAGCCTGCAGGAGTCGGTTCAATTGCCAGGACATTTCGGCCCAAACGTGCTCAATGCAATTCATGTCTGGTGGACAAGGTGACCACTCCATTCTCGTAATCCCATGATATTCTATCCGATCGTTCACGATTCTCGCTCGGTGGGGACGGGCATTGTCATCAATAAAAACAAATCTATCGCCTATTGCACCAGCAAAAGGCACAATTATATGCTCTATAATCCTGTCGCGATATCTTAAGGCAGTCATTGTTTCATTAAGTAAAATAACTAAGTCAGTGCGGCCATTATAACATATGCCTCCCTAGACACAAATTGATCCTCCTTCAAAAAGAGTGGTCGGAGCCATTAAATTTTTATTATATCGTTGACCTCTTTCTCTCCATACCAATATTCGACCATCACATGTATACAAACGAAATCTTGACTCATCGGAAAAGAGACAATGCCTCCAGTCTTGAAAATTCCATTGACTGTGTTCTATCGCCCAACGATATCTACATGCACGCTGCTCCGCCGTCAACCGTGGGTGTGTAGCGCGCCTTCTTGCCCATAAATTACATGCATGCAACCGTCTTCTGACAGTTTGACTCGAAATCACTTTTCTAGTAGCTTGCCTGAAGAAGCTATTTATCCTTGACGCTGTGTATCTTCAGTTTCTTCTTGCCGTCAGGACTATTAAACGGTCCTGAGCATGAGTTCATGAGTTGTGGCTCTTTCTCGTCCTCCCCCATGTGTGTACGCTGGAGATCCAGTCGATAAATATCGATTCCATGCTCGGACTTACAACACTTTGCGACACATTAAGCCGCATAGCCACTTCCTGTTGAGACAAACCTTCACGTCTCCAACGCACTAATTGCTTAAGCTGCACTGTTTCTAATCGTCGTAAGGCATAATTCTAATGCAAATAAACAGTTTTAATTTGAACAATGGTAATAAAATCGCTACAAGCACTATAGTGCTATAGTCACTAAGAGTAACACGTTATCATTTTCAAACCACATTCCTACATTTATTCGTCAAAGAAATGACAACGCACAGAAAGGAAAAAAAACATGCAAAAAATATTCGTTATAAATTAGTGTTCATCACAGTGTACAAAGCAGTTTGTTCCGGAATATTTTTCAATGCAAATTTTAGGAGAATAAAATATATCCACTTCAATTGTTGAGCAGTGTATACTTAAAAATGCGTTTTTTGTTATCTAAGGAACGCTGTGGATAGGGCCTCATTACATTTTTCAAAAGCGGAAATGCTTCGTCTGCAACAAAATAATAAGGAAAATAATTTTCCTGTGGATCGTGAGGTAAGCGTGAAGCTGGAGGAATATTTACATTCCTCTGTATCCATTGTTTCATTCGACCAGCTCTAAATATGCCGCCATCACTGTTTCTACCAGCAAATCCTGCTTCGATCATCGTAAAAAGTCCATCGGCGTCGCTACAAGCCATCAAAACTACAGAATGATATTGTTTGTATTTATAATTAGTAGATCCGGAATTCGGTAATTTTCTAATTCTGATATGCTTCCCGTCGATTGCACCTAAACAGTTCGGGATATTCCATAACTCATAGAAGCGATCAGCAGTATATTTCCAAGCTTGAATAGAAGGAATATAGTCTTCTTTAAGGATCTCCCAAATGATAGGGGTTGTTTCTGCAACAATTTTTGAGATCGTGCAATCCCCTCTTGCAAAATTTAGGCCAAGTCTCACAAAACTGCACCCCGTTGCCAAGTATCTAAAAAAAAGAATTATCTAAAAATTCAGAATAAAATATTTCCTTATTTTATTAAACATTAAAAAGCCTTGCGTTCTGTTATTTTAGACAAGTTTATAGAAAAAAAATGTTACATTGCTTTACGGATGTTTTTCTTGTTTCAGATGCTGCCTGTAAAGAGAGATGGAAGAATCTTAGGGCAGTGTTTGTAAGGCATATGAAACCTGCCCCGAGTGGTTCTGCTGCAAAAAAAAAACAATACTACTTAACAGATATTATGCAGTTTGTATTGCCATTTGTGAAAACCGGAATACCCTTACAAGCTAGTAATTTACCAGAAAGAAATACAATTCTTTTGGAAGAAGAAACTGAAACTATTGGTGAACCAACGTTACAAGAAGATACTGAAGTAGCATCGACTGAGGCATCAGATTACCAACCGAACAACCCCTTGTGCCAGACAGAGCAAACCAATATCGAAGCAACAGAAACAAATCCAGTTTCAACTGAGATACCCGAGCCAAAATGCAGTTCAACACCTCAAACTAGAGCAAACAAGCGTAAAAGGCCTCTAGATGAGGTGGATAAAACTCTTGTAAATTTTCTTAAGGAAAGGCAAAGGCAAGAAGGCGAGGCCGAAAATACACGAAAAATGTTTCTTCTAAGTTTATTAGATGAAGTGACGCATGTCAGTTGAACAGTGGAAATTATTTAAAAGAAGAACACTGAATGTAATAGACGAAATCATGACTCCAGCAAGAAGGTAATTTGCGGGCATCCTCTGTCTTTCAAGGGAATCACTAAGTTTGTTCCAACGGCCCCAGCAATTATCGTTCTGGAATCGTTATTAGAACCGTTCTGCTTTTTCAGCTGCGCATGTGCAAAATTATAAACGTCCCTGGTACGATCCTCGAATAGACCTTTGTTGGAACGATTTTGTTACCGACTCATTTCCGAATTGTCATCTGAAGGCCTAACCTCCATTTTGTGTTTATTTTTCTTTGTTCTTTGTTTATTTCATTTTTGAAAATACAAAATATCATGGATAACGTATATCACGGTACGTATTATTTTATTATTATTTTTAGGTGATAAATGTAATATTTGAGAATAAAACAATAATAGGTAACTATTGTATATATTTCATATTTTAGCATTACAAGAGCATATTGTGGTCGATGGTCAACTGGTTTAAATGCAAACCAATGTGGCAGAACCATCACAACCATCTACTTTACAAGAATCACAAGCTTCTACTTTACAAATTATGACTCGTAATTCACCCACGGA
Source organism: Pissodes strobi (assembly GCA_016904865.1). Classification (NCBI taxonomy): domain Eukaryota; kingdom Metazoa; phylum Arthropoda; class Insecta; order Coleoptera; family Curculionidae; genus Pissodes; species Pissodes strobi. The sequence goes on along the minus strand of JAEQML010074462.1, from coordinate 1,535 downwards.
TATAGCCGATTACAAATGGGACAATAACGAAACAAAGGCATTAATTAGTCTTTATGGCCAATATAAATCGAAAGTTGGCACCTTGAAGATCAAAAGATCAAAACCATGAAACAGATGTGGCAAAAAATTGTCGAAGAACTGACAAAACTCGGTATCCTGGTCACTCTAAATAATTGTATGAATAGATGGAAGGTCCTAGAACGAAATTATAAAAAGTTTATGGATAACCAAAATAAAACTGGTAAGCAAGCCACTATGCTAGACATTGTCATCTTTTATTTGTTACATGTATACCCTGTGTTTAGCCTTAACGTATAATTCCGTATCCTGTGTATATCTACCCAGTAAATAAATAATATGTATTTTTAAATTAAGCAAATTCTTTTAGGAAGAGGGCGCAAATATTTTGAGTACCAGGCTAAGATGGAGGACATTTTTGGGAAGAAAAATGTGCACCCGGAGATACTGTTGGCGACTGAAACAGTCGATAATACGGTAGCCACAACCGAGCTAGATTCAGCTGAATGTGCAGGTGAAGGTGTGATACCTGTTGAAGGAAGTCCTAAAAAGCGCAAAGCTGAAATGACCACACCAACAACACCGAAAAGAAAAATTCGCATACTGAACAAGTCAGAAGCCTCAAGGCTTAAAACCTCCGTCCTCGAAGAAATGAGACGAGACAGGCAAAAATATTATGAGGAGAAAATATAATTAGAAAGAAACAAATTAGAAGAAATTAGGACTCGGAATAGGCTAATTCAAGAATGAAACGAACTAATTCGAGAACAAAATCAGCTTTTGAAACAAGGAGGGAGCAAATGTAAATGTCCTAATAATATGGGTTAAAAAATATTATAGTTAGGTATAGGTATACGTTACATACATAATTTTAGTTTGTTCATTTTTTGTTACTCTTACTGTGTTATTTAAATAAAATATTATATTTAGGTATAAGTTACATACATAATTTTAGTTTGTTCATTTTTTGTTACCCTTACTTTGTTATTTATTCAAAATATTATATTTAGGTATAGGTATACGTTACATGCATAATTTTAGTTTGCTCATTTTTTGTTACCCTTACTTTGTTATTTAATCAACATATTATATATGGCAGGAACGTCAAACTGGTGAGAGGAGTTTGATTACGGGGAGTGACGCCCCCGCCATTCCGAGTTGCCATGGGATATGGCCCATCAAATCCCATCGTCCTCCCCCAGGCTGGAGAACACCAAAGTACAAAGTCTGGAGCCGATCAATGACAGTTTGTGACATGAGGGGCTGCATTGTATTGGCTGGCAGGAACTTCAAACTGGTGAGAGGAGTTTCATTACGGGGAGTGACGCCCCCGCCATTCCGAGTTGCCATGGGATATGGCCCATCAAATCCCATCGTCCTCCCCCAGGCTGGAGAACACCAAAGTACAAGGTCTGGAGCTGATCAATGACAGTTTGTGACAAGAGGGGCTGCATTGTATTGGCTGGCAGGAACGTCAAACTGGTGAGAGGAGTTTGATTACGGGGAGTGACGCCCCC
>MU195881.1:1041-14355 GCA_016904865.1 Pissodes strobi | reverse complement strand
ATTTGAAAAGTTTAAGTCACTCAGCACTCAGGAATTGTGGGTGATAAGAAATTAACTGTCACATGGCTCAGGAACTCGGCTCCGCGGAGCTCTCAAAACTTGAAGGTTCTAATTTTCAGTCCGTTAAGTTTAAGCGAAATGAACGGTGTAACCCTCTTGGTGTGATGAAAAATGGTGTAAAAGTCCACGACGAAATAGTTCCTGTGGATCCACATCTTATCTTTTGCAGAATATGCATTGCCAAACAATCAGAAGAGGAACTCGTAAAATTTCTGGAATTCGAGCTGTCTCCATTCCTCCTGGCGCTTTTTAATGAGGAAGTGAGATAGGGTGTGACGTCCTCTCTTTACAAGGCCTTTAAACAAACAGACGACGAAATTCAACTGAGAGACTCGTTTTACATTATCGACGGAGGATTTCTTCTCCATCGTGTACTGTGGCAGTAAAACAAAAGATAAAGGTGGTGAAGGGAGAGCGAACGTAAACGATGTGCGTTGTTAAGCGAAGTGCATAATTCAGCGTGTGATATCCTGAGTCGCAAATGAGCATGCTTCAAGGCACGTCAGCGCGTGTTGTCAAAATGTTTAAGGGCGTTTTTGTTTCTTAGTTGTCCACATTTCAAATTTGTAGGTATTTTATTCTTAAAACCAAAAAAAAAATCGATTTTCTTCTAAAAAACGTTTTTGTTTTGTTTTTTCAAAATTTGGGGGGGGGGGGTTGCGGAGGGTATTTTTGGTAGGAAGTTAAAAATTTGGATTCAGCGACCCAAGAAACATAAAGTAAGCCTATTTCCAGAACTACCATGAATTTTGCAAGCTAAGGTCCTCATATGTTCTCTATTGCCTGCCTGCCTTAAGAGGTGACAAAAAGATCTAGTTTTATTCAAAAACTTAGTATTGTAATAATCAGCATCGAAATAAGGTAGCAATCACATAATCACGGTATAAATAAATATACGGTAGGTTCACTGGAGACAAATTTCCAATTTCGCCGACAGTGTATGGCGTCGGAGCGAATCCGGATCAATCTGGTTCGTGACCTGCGGTGGCTCGGCTACGAGGGACAGTCTACAGTCAGTGTGCAAACGTTCTGAGATTGTGTACTGTCGGGTCGCGTTGAAGTAATAACCCAAGAAATAATTTTGCAGCAGCGAATACTGTTTGAATCTCTGCTGCAGGTGTGCGGCGGCTTTTGCGTTTGATGCAAAAATATCAAAACGATTTTGCTGAGTGACTCTAAATGATATTATTAATTTGTACTCTGACATAATATTGATTGATTTCTTGTCATTTTTTTATTTTAGTTCTATCTCTTTTTCATGCAAAACGTTAATTCAAAAAATCTTAAAACCAGTAGTATACCTTTTATTTGTGATAATTAGTTGGACAAATCTTAAAAACTACTCTATAATGTACAGAAATATCAAGTAGTTATTACGATCTACGACTCATATCAATGGGGGTGAAAAACTGTTGCCGGTGAGTGTATTTTTTCCAGAAAATGGAAATTACATACATTTAAAAAATAGTTATGTGGAGTTTTAATCCTTATTACTCCTAGCATTTTATCTAAAAAGTTAGGGACGGTGGATGATTAAATTTAATTTAACATTAGCGTCTCTCAATCATTGATTTGTATAGGACTGGATAAGCAATAAATAGACCAAACATGGCAAATTTACGACCGCGAAATGCAAACAAAACGATTCCTATTTTGTCTTGCGCATTAGAGAATTAGTGGGCGCTATCTGTTGCAGTGTGAAGGTCATTAGGCAGGCCCGGACTCCAAAATTTGAACTCGTACTCTTGTTGAACGAAGGTAATTATTTCACCAAATATTCGGTAGAGTAGTCTTGCCGATTGTGAAATGGGCCAGTTAGCATAGTGAAATAAACAATAAGGTATAAATAAGTAATACTTATAACAATTATAGTTACTTGAAATAGGAAATACCGGTTATTTTGCCTCTACTGCTACAAAACACAACCATACACTTTCGGGATTCTATTTTGGTAGCATCGCCCACTGTTTATGTGCGTATTGTTCAATTCAAACGAAAATCAAAATAGGGTACGCACAAACGTGAACCACTAAACTAAAACTAATTAAGCAACTATACAAACACTAGGTCCAAAGAAAGTCAATAAAAAGTAAAGTATTCGAATAATTATCAACACAAAACGCCGCGCCGGCGCCGTCAAAACGAAAACACGTCAAAGACAAAAGCCAAGTTCGGTCCTGATCGACGCCTGCTGAGACGGCAAGTGTTTTAGTGCGCATGACGAAACGGGATCTTCTTTGTTTAAGTTTTTCGATTTTGCGTCGATTTTGTCATGCGCAGAAACCCGTTTTTTCGTCCATAGGTTGCAACTTTTAAATAGTGCAGTAGGCGGCTATTGCTTATCCACTCCTATACCAATCAATGCCCTCAATTCATTTATAAATGGAAAAATCCCTTTATTACATTTGTTTCGTCAACTCTTAAAAATATTTCTTGTTTCTGTCGTTAAAGTCCTAAATGTGTTTTTACATATTATATTTCCATAGAATAGCGATTAGCTAACCAATTGTGTACTTTTTGATAAAAGCACCTAATTTGGCACAGAGGTATAGACCGATGTAAAATGAAAAACTTTGAATGCGGAGCCATCGGTCAAGCCCTGGCGGTCGTGGTAGCTATTTTCCAAAATGGCCTCCAGTGGATACCCGAAAGACAATAAAAGTTAAAAAAAAAGTTTGTCGCAGAAGGTTTAGTGAATGTTTTGAATGAAAACATGTGTTTTTCCCGACGACACACCCTGAAATAGCCAAAGAATTCCGAGCAGGGAATATCACCATCCTAAAAACGACTAGGCTGTTCTCCGCCATCCCCGTCGCTCAGACCCACGAGCAGAACAATGCAGCCATAAAAAGAGACGAAGGTGCAGTAGGCCTGAGTGATAATCCCAGCGTACTGCGACGGTGAATGTTGGCAGGGTCAGAGGTTGCCAGGCTCATCAAAGAGTTTCAGAACTCTAACCAAGACCGGTCACAATACACAAAGCATCATGATCAGTCATCAGGTATGCAGATTGCTTTCCAAAGAGACGTACAAAGTGACTGAGGACTTTGGTAATTCACTTCAAGAGGATAGTTAAGATCTGTTGGTACTTGACACAAAGGAGATCGCGCCACCTCGAGCTGTAGACGAACTCGGTCATATATAAAGTGGGGACAAATGCAGTTTGACAATTTCGTCAGGGAACGCCTGGTGGAGAGAACGAAACCCATACAAAATCCTATCAAAAGAAACAGGCTCAAAATATTCGGGCGGAAATTTAGATGAATTCATCAAACATGAAAACCAAGCTTTCCCTCCTGCACTATCTGACGGCGGTGGCATCATCATCCAGTTGCTTAAGCCTGCTACGGCAAAAGCCTACAAACTCGTTGAAAGGTACATCAAGTGCCAAGCGGAAAAAAGGGGTGAAAAGACGAGTGTTGGTTGGTTCAACCATACCGGGAACTGAGTCAGCTTCCTCAGAGTCGTCGAAAACAAGACAGAGCTGCTCATCTTCCTCTCTGACGTCCTCTACGACTTATTCCAGCTTGCAGAAAAGGAGCTGCTCATCAGTAAAGGAGATGATATTTTGAGAAAGCCACCGTTTCTGGATACTTCAGCACTGGCTCCTTGCAACCACGAGGAGGCCGACACCTGCATTATGTTGCATGCCGCTTACGCTGCTCACAATGGCCACAAGAAGATCCTCATCTGATGACACTGATGTTGTTCTAGCAGTGGCTCTGGCACGCACCTTGAATGAGGAAACTGAACTGTGAGTGTTCTTCGGCTCGGAGAAGACCGTTCCGCTTTTTGAGAGCCCGGGCTCTGTGTCCTAAAAAGCTCGCGCACTACCGATGTTTCATGCCTTAACGGGCAGCGACACGGTCTCCTGCTGCGCTGGACGTGGAAAGAGAACAGCATAGGCAGTGTGGTAGTGCTACCTGAGCTGATCCAGACACTCACTCTTCTCTCCCCTGAACCTGATCGTATTAATGAAGACGCCATACACACAATTGAAAGATTCATTACACTGCTTTATGACTGAACAAGCACAGACAATGATATCGACAAGGCACGTCGCCGTCGCGTCGCAAACTATTTGCAGATAAAAGCAACGTCCAGCTGATCCCACCGAAAGGGGCAGCCCTGGAGTAGCACGTCCGAAGAGCAGTATATCAAGGCGGACATATTTGAAGACAGGCGGTGGTGCCTGCACCAACACTTCCATCACACTTCTGTGTAGCCGCAGCACGGCAACTAATGAGGCCAATGAAACGTTGACTTATTTCACTTCACGCATGGACCTCCCCTCGCTTTGCCCGCTATGGGGGCGCAACCATCAAAAACTAACCAAAAGTAATCCAAGGCATGCTCATAATGAGGAAACAAACTTTTTACAAACATACCCTTAAAAAAACACCGATGAGAATCTAACCCGAACCGCCGTATCACAGACACTGCGCCACCAAGGGTTCAATGGTTGCTCTGCTGTGCTGAGACCAGCAGCGTCTATGAACCTCTGGACAACGCTACCCGAAGCATCCAAGATTTGCAGAGAGCTCGTCTCTTGCAAATGCAAAGAGTGTATGAAAAAGTGCAAGTGCAAGAAGGCCGGTCTAGAATGCACACCATCACTGTGTGCTTGCGACAGGGAGTGCTCTGAGATCTGAAGTCGCATTCTTAAAACAAATATTCTGAACTGGCAGTATACTGTGACTGTAAAACAGATTTTTAATATTTTGTCTTTTAATTTTTTAATGGAATATAAAAAATGTGCAGAAATGAAAAAGTTTATTTGAATCTAATAAATTTTTGTTTTCCATTAATCTTTAAATTACTTTAAACATTTCTTCACTAAAACCTTCAGCAGCAAACTTTATCTAACATCTGGTGTATTTTGGGTATCCACTGACTGCTATTTTGGGGCAGTTGGCTGATGGCTCCACATCTAAATTTGTTCGTGTTACATCGGTCTACCTCCAAATTGCCAAATTTGGTGCTTTTATAAAAAAGTGCACAATATGTTGAAATATCGTAGCTAAACTGCCGCACAACCATTACATTAAGCTATATAAATATTTTTGATCATAAAATTGAATTTATCCAAATTATAATTACCTTATTTCTTGCTTTAACATTATTTGAGATTAATGCTTCATCATTATAGGTTTTCAAGATGTTCTTTTATCTTGTGGTCCAACATTTTTCCGTGTACATGCAGAAAATCTAAGGCCTTTATACGCGTGTGCGTTTCGTAGCGACTGGTGGGACGGTCATTTCTGGGTTGAAAAATTAGACCGTACCGAAATATAGAACGAGCGTGTTCCCGGTATTATTTAAACATTGCGGTATAGGATTCCACACTCGGGTAAATTTCATTGGTCGATTTGAACTGGCATATTTGAAATGCTAGTTTACCCATGTCTTTACGGTGCAGTGAATTGCTTTCAAGTGCTCTGGTGGTGCAATAGTCAGATGCTGTGCCTGTGATACGGCGGCCCGGGTTTGATTCCCGTCTGTGCTTATTTTTATTTTTTAAGGTTTTGTTTTAACAAGTTTTTTCCTCATTGGGCATGCCTGGGGTTAGTTTTGGTTATTTTCCGTTGGTTGCGACCCTGTAGCGAGCGAAGCGAGCGGAGGGTTATGCGTGACGTGAAATATTAGACATTCTAAAATAATAAACAAACGTTGCGATTAAGCACGTCAATAACAAAAAAAACTTATGTTTCTACACTCCAGTCATTAGCGACCATGTAGCGCCAAATAAGCACATAATATTGCACCCTCGCCCTCGCTTTGGACATCGTCTATAGTTGTATTTTAAACAGATAAAGTCTCAGTTTTCCCGATTGCAGTCCTCTCACTATCTACGCTAATGCACAGCATAGACATAACTTAAAAAATTATATTAATTCAAAAGTTAGTTCTCAACTCCAATACCAGTGGATTGTAAAAAATATATAATACTACGTACAATAATTTTAATTCAATTTATTATCCTAATATACATCAAAAATTATATTTTTCCAATAAAGGAAAAGAAGGCAATAATATATTTAGCGTTATAATAAATTACATTAAAATTACTTGTCATAAGAAACGAATAGTAGGTACCTTTAAAACTAAAATATTGTAAAATATAATAAATTAAGTATTTTATAATATATTTTTTTTAATTTTGACATATAATGTGACACTATTCAAAACTCTTTGACGGTCTGAAACGTCCTACTTTTCGTAACTAGTTACGAAAAGTAAAATATTTCGCAACTGGTGATGAAAAGCACATTTCGCCATTAATTAAGAAACATACAGATTATTTTTTAAACTAAACTACTTGAACTACCTCTTTATTGTCATTAAATTTGATGTCCCACATGTTAATGAATATATTTTTATTTTATTCAATTTTATTACTTGTGAATAAAACATTAATTATAGATATCTCTCGACAACTGTATTAGACTTCCATCCCCCATGCTGTTTGATTCTCAACAAATCGGCTCCAGACTCCGCGAGGAGAGTAGTCGATGACCGTCGAAAACAGTGACCGGTATACAAACAAGGATTTGGCAACTTTAAAAACTGGGCTATTTTTTTGGGCATATTTCCAAATGTATTAATACCTACAGGTTGCACTCTACATTTCCCATTTGAATATTTGACAAAAAATCTATCATGCTTAACATTTGACGGCCTTAGCAGAACGTATTTCTTTACCATTTCTATGCAATTTATACCTTTAAAAGCTCCAGCGGTTATAGCAAATTCTCGACATGCTTTCGTCTTTGTGTTGGGAACTGTCACTTTAGCAAACTGCTCCTGAAATACTACATTTTCTACGCGAAGAAAAGTTAATTCACCTTTTCGGCAAGCTCCAGCAACTCCAATGATTAATGCTACCTTGGTCATTAAATGTTGCTCATCGGCAGCTTCTCTCATAAAATCGGAAATGTTTTCTTTACTTAAAACTTGCGATTTTTTAGGCTGGTAACTTTCAGAATGACGTTTTAAAAACGCCAGTAAATTTGTATACTTCTTAATGTCAATATTTCTCTTTAGACACAATTCTGTTCTTAACATGGAATGCTCCACAAGGTTGAATTCTTCATTTTCTTTTTTTTCTTGAAAATACGCTAGCAAAACTTTTTCGTTCAAATGGGTAATCCTTTTGTGTTCACACCAGAAACTAAATTTGGCATAGGCCAAATCATACTTGCTCCTCGACTTCTTAGGAATAATTGTAGATAACGCAGATTGAGCCGCTTCCTCAATGTCACTCAGTACGTCATTCTCTGAATCGGACATTGCAGTATATGTATTCTTCTACTTTAAACAAATTTAATGAATTATTTACGAGAGGAAAAACGAATATTATTTTTCAATTCTTTTGACAGTTTAAATTCATAAAACATGACACTAAACAATACTTGCTTCCATAGCAACGAAGTAACAAATAAACATCTCCGAACTTACTGGACGATTTAAAAGGAATCTACGAGGGACACTCGGATGGGCCATTTTAGCACTTTTAATTTGAATTTAAATAGTAACTTCCTATGCAAAATTAGAAAAAAAATATTGTGTGAAACCCGTTGGGAAACACAATTTTTCGTAACTCGCGTTCTTTTGCGCAACTCGCTTCGCTGGTTGCGCAGAAATACGCTTGTTATGAAAAATAGTGCTTTTCCCAACTGGTTGCACAAATAACTATTCTATAAGGTTTATATTTTCAGTGATATCTTAAAATGTCAGAATAATATAGCTTAAAATACTCAAATAATAAAAATATAAGCTTTTTCAATACCATAATATAGAAGTAATTATCCAATTTTATACATTTTACCACACTAGGTTATATATTTTACGCACCGAAAATCTTGAGAGAAAGCCTGCTACCTAATTTCCCTTTTCACTTAGTCGGCGCCGAATAAAATAACAACATTTCGCCATCTGAATTCGCCACAGGTAGTATCGTGATTTTGACTTTTATCTTTTATCGTTTTTTACCAGTTTATATAAATGTTGTGTTTTATGTGCCCTATATGTTGAACACAACATATTTATAAATGATATTGTAAATTGTTTTACGAAGAGTAAATGCGTGAAATTTTCAGATGATGTTAAATTCTGGATAACAGTCGAACGCATTTGTGATCTGTGACCAACATCTTCTGCAGGCTGACCTAGATCGCTTAACCCAATGGGGTGAAAATAATAAATTATATTTAAATGTGAAAATAAGTTGTTTTACAATTTTTTCCTGGAAATCGAATAGGATTGAAACTAGCTATACTGTGGAAGACCAGCGGCTTAATTATGTATCATTAATGAGAGACCTTGGTGTCATTTTCGATGAAAATTGTCGTTTGTTAAACATGTCAATAAAATGTCTCTCAAAAATTTACAAATGTTGGGTTGTTATCAGAAATTGCAAATATTTTTCAGCTAAATCTAACAGGATGGTTTATTGTTCTTTAGTTAGATCAGTCCTGGAATATTGTTCAGTTGTGTGATCGTCATTCTTTAATGTGCATTCCGACTCATTGGAAATGGTTCAGCATCCATCTCTAAGGATAGTTGATCGCAAAAACAATTATAATTATGGGTTCATAGAACATGACTACAGCGCTATTCAGGGTCATGGCACTCCTTGCAGCGTTATAACATCCGACAAATGGCTTGAGTTAAAGAAAGGAATAAAGAGAATCAAATAAAAGAAAGAACAGGAAAAACAAGACAGATAGATGGAAAGATAATCAGAAATCTGAAGAATATGGAGGCAGAAGGAAAAAAACAGAGAAACTTTTAATCAAAAAATTTTGATGGACTAAGTCTAAAAAGACACAAGCTCTGAATAAGCATGGGAAAGCTCGGGTAGCTGCTGTGAAAATTTGGATTTTCTAGAAGGACCATCACAGGAAACATATATGTTACAACCAGAAAGTTGAAACACTGGACAGTTTTATTCTGGTAAAGTTTTTAAGAACAAAGAGAACGCTAATACCTTATAGATACGTTGGTACTATTCTAAACGTTTTGCCAGATAGGGAATACCAGATCGAATGCCTTTCGTTATGATAAAGAAACGCGGCGCGGTGCAGTGCAGCGTGGGGCGTTTCTGTCTGGTTCAAAAACTAATTACTAACGAGATAGCAAGATGTCAAGCAGTTGGTTCGATGAAGAAGATTTTTGCGTTTTCTCTGCATTGCTAACTGCTGCACAAGAGCAGTAGGAAAAAATGTCTTGTTGGGTCCACAATGTAAATAAAGGAGGAAAAAACTTGGAAAAATCCACCATTTATTTGATGACCTAATGCGTGATGAAAACAGTTTTTTCACTACTTTGGGATGACTCAAGAGAAATTTCATGAACTTAAATCTTGTCGAAAAATACATTACTCGTCAAAATACAAATTTTCGACGTGCTGTGACGACTGAGGTAAGTGCTGTTTGTTTGAGGTAAATGGATAATCTCTGAAAGTGACCCGAGAGTTCCGAAGATAGATTTTACCGCCTCACCGGATCACGTGGATACTTCGAAGACGACGACGCGAGCGGCCATGGACATTAGCGGCCAAAAGTAGAAACTTCTGGCCATAAGAAGGAAATTTCCATAATTACAAAAAAAATTGCCTAAAAATCATTTTTTTTTAGCATCTTTGGCGATTGTATATGTATATAGAACCTAATCGTACATAAAATTACACAAAAAACGATGCTTAATTTTTCTATATAAAATTAGAAAATAATATTAAAATGTTACTTAACTTGGTCATAGGTGTTATCTTTGCCCTAATCCTCCCATATCGAATAATATTTTATTTTAATGAATATTATATTTCGCTTGCTATACATTTTATTGCGTATAGCCACTGTAAGAAAAAATATATAAAGATTTAAGGTATTTTCACCAGATTTTTAAACGATATTAAACTTTGTGCCTAAAAGTTTTTATGCTAATGGTAAATATTTGCCTGGTTGTTTGTTTACATTAATGTTTATATGTTACGTATAGATTTTGATCTTAAAATCAATCAAAAAGTTTTCGTTAAAATTATTTTTAAATAATTTTTTTGTTTCAAGTTCGGTGTTAATTCCATTTGATACCTAGTATATTTGAAATAATCGCATGAAACGTTTTTCATTTGAAACTTGTATTTCACTTTCAAATGCTGAAATCATGATTAAAAAATGCATATTTTCGGCGCCAAATTAGGGTAATTTATGAATATTTTAATACGGGCAACATTTAAAAGGGGGATGAGTCTAAAGCCAATATTTTACGAATGATGATCATATTCGCTACTTTTATGTAGACTGTCGAACTAAGTGAAACGAAGTATTGTTGGGAAAAAATCTATTTTGGCTAACTATCAGCAATTTTAAAATAAATATTAAACAGTTTTTAAAAATATCGGTAAATTTTTTATGTCGGATAGATCTTCTTTTGGCGGTTCCCTGAAATTGTTCACAATTATTATATTTTATCAGTCAGAATATACAATAAACATGCATGCCTGTTGTGCTGAATTTACCTGTGCATTTTTATTTTGATTTAATCAAACATGGCTAGCGCAAATACCTTCGTAATTGGATATTTCGCATTTCGCTTTAAATGAAATAACTCTTTTAAATTGAAATATAACGTAATTACTGAAAATGGAATAAAACAAAAATGCGATTAAAGGTGGAACAATCAGAGACAAAGATATGCTTATCGAATGGAGTATTTGAGAGGTATTTAAATGGTGCTGTAAAAACTCTTCTAAAGAAGTTCCACGTCCCTTTGTCTCCATTATTTTTATATATCTCGATAAACTTTTGCTCATTTGAAAGCTTAGCTCAAATACTTTTTAGAGGTGTTGCCACATTTAATCTAATGACAAATATTGCTTTTTCAAATATTGCTTTTTTAGGCTACTTGTTAAATGGAATGGAGTTTTTGTTATTTGACATCTGTAATACTGAGATTTTTTATGCAAAAATGTCAAAAAAAAGTGTATTTTTTTAATATTTTTTTTTTAACATATTAATTTACATTGACAATCATTAAAGCTGACAGGTAATAATAAGCGTGAACAGATACCAGTAACCCAGTTTTCATTACAATGATTTTACATATAAAATAGGTACTAGTTTCTTTTGTCAAACTGTGAAAACCATCTCAAGATTCTGCTCAAAATTTAATCAGTAAAACATATGGACAAGTTAACCTAAAAAAAATAGTATGCATAGACGTCACGTAGAACAGTTAGTTTAAACATTAGTTTAAAAGGTTCTCCTTTTCTCTCCAGGGACAAGTTGATACGTTTTAAGAATTCTCAATGAATGAAATTTCCAACACTTGCTCTAAAAATATTTTGATATATACGGGCTTCGTGTTGGTCAGAGAAAAGACCCATAATATGTCACCACCTAATGGTCTTCAAATATGTTTGGTAATTTCTCATATATCCTGCCATAATTATGAGCTGCACCATCTTGCTGGAACCAAATTTAGTTAAGGGCAACCAAAGGAACCGTTTTGCTTGTACCGTTTGCCAATGAAATTTTCTTCAAAAATAAAAGGGCCAATTATCTTTGAATTTAAAATTTCACACGAAACGTTAAATCTCTTTTTCCTTTCACCACCTCTGGTGCGCACCCTGTGTTCATTTTATTGTGGGTTATAATTCGCGTTATACCGGTTAAACAATACACCCTGATTCAAGGCTCCAAATAATATTGCTTCAAAAATTGTTGTTTTCCTGCAGCTTATTTAAAATGAATTCTTCGAAATTAACACGTCTTTCTATATCTCCATTGTATAGGGTGTCCCATTTTCGATGATATTACGGGGTATCTCACTTACGACTAAAGATAAAGTTGCGGTTTTCCCAATACTTTTTCGCAAAAAGAACGATGGTATAAACAAAATTTTCATAGCCCGCTTCGTTTCTGAGATACAGGGCGGAATTGAAAATAATGCATCTTGGGACCCCCTCGTATCTCGGTTATCTCTTACATTATCTCAAAGCTAGAAACTTACTCTTATACAGTATTTTACGTAGAATGCAGAGGCGTAGTCAGATTTTCGCTTGAGCGCTCAATTTTTAGCTATAAATCAAACTTTAATTTTTATTACATTTTATTACACCCTGTAGTATAACGTACCCGGGTCGATTCAACATAGTTGAATCAGATAAGTAAAATTGTGCTTTGTCTTTATTTTGCCAAGGATCGTCAAATTAGATTAGAAAGAAAACCAAGCCCTACGTTGTGTTATTTTTATATCTTACACAATTTTAATTATTCGGATTGCGCTTCGACCAAACACAATTAGGGAAATTTGAGGGAAAGTTGCGTCATGTAAATTAAACCACAGATTCCTAATACGCCTAATTTATTAAAGAAAAGCGTGCCATACTCCGCCTGGGATTCACGAGGGAAAAAAGCATGGCAGAGAAAACCTCGATCCCAATTCCTAAACCGAGTTATGCTGTACAACCTTTATTAGTATAACAATTAATTAAATTACTGTCTCACGCACCGCAATTTGTCGTTCCACACTTGTGACAATACTACAATACATTCAAAACTGAAGAGTTTAGTATTAGTTAGCCAGACGTCGCCAGCAGGTACTGAGGTCCCATACGGGAGGCTACTCAGCTAAAGTTGCAAATTGAGCAAATATCTCTAGTAAGACCTGTAGGCCGATTAATATATATTTCCTTCGTCATCGCTTAGTAGTATTCCTTTACTGTTGCTTATTAGTTATAGTCATTTCGATATAATACATTTCAATTACGATATACGGTTTTATTCTGTGTATTGTGCACAGGCTACAGATCCTTTATCATTTCGGGAGCTTATAAGCAATTGGCATCAAGTCGAAATCAAGGTTACAAATAAATGTTAATTTAAATGTCACATAGGTTTCATACAAAAGTAAATCATTAAGAATATAGCATTTGTTAAAAGAACGACTTAGGGTGCTTTGCTCGCAAGCTCACGATTTATAGCTAGGATATTCGCTCAGTCAGGGGAGGAAATTGTTAGTGGATTCATCAAGTCCCTTACTTACATTACAATCACAGTCATACTAAAACTAAAATTCCAGCACGAACAGACAGGAAACAATACACAGTGTTATTCACAGCATAAAACGTTTTCATTAAATATATACACTTGTTGTACCATCAAATATAAATTATCCATGAGAACAAATGAAATATTTGTGCAAATTATGTTTATAACAATATCAAAATATATACACATGTTGTGCCATCAA
>JAEQML010074459.1:0-14356 GCA_016904865.1 Pissodes strobi | reverse complement strand
CTCGGCTAATGCCTCGTCCGGAAACAGCAATGATTCGTCCTGAAAAAGTCCATTTTAGGTACTTGTAACAAAAATAACTATTTGGCACTTACGTGTTGTCAAACTCGACCTGCGGTCTCGTTTGGCTATTTTCACGTGGCGTGCAAAAAAGTTGGACTTTTTGCACTTGTTACCTAAAAAACTATAATTTTTTAATAGCATTTTGGCATTGAGGTTGATTTTAGGGTGTATGGGAAAAAAATTTTAAAACTCAAGATTCAGGAGGTAGAAAAAACGACAAAGAATTCAATTCTATTTTATTTTGTACATATTTTTTTTCGTATATTCGAGATCTTAATATAAGAGACCCATCTTAGCTCTTAAGTCAGTCGAAGTCGCGGTTACCAGCTAGTGACCATATATATTAGAAATACAGACATTTAGATGTTATAAAAGATAAAAGAAACAGCTCAAAAGTAGTGATCAGGAAATCACCTGTCAGTAATTAAAACTGCTACTAATGTAGATCATAAGGAACAAAACAAAATATTATTTTGTTGTTGAAGATAAAATGCCTACAGCCAACAGCAATTAGTAATGATTTTGAAATGCCCAACTAAACAACAATAATTATTATACACTGTAACGTTACTGTTACTCCAATAAGACTGGAAGAGTTCTGCTATTAATGACATTAATATATTAGGTTAAAAGGGTTGACAGTTTTTTGACGTTGATTAATATCATTGTATTCTATGACAGATAATAAAAGTACTTTTTTCTAAAAAGCAAGATCCGTGGTGAAAAATTTAGTTTCGATGCTAGAACCTCACTAAGTACAGTCCGTTTCATGGTTCTAGAGCTATGACGTCTGGAGAGGCAGAGGGGAGAATTGCGCATAACAACTTCGCTAACGCTTGATATCATAGGCGGGTAGTGGTTATTTTTATATATACGATTAAAAATTATTTTCTATGCTTGTGAATTGCGTTTGATTTTGCGTTTATATTTTTCATAAAAAAGCTTGAATTTTATAAATTTCGAAATTTGCCCACTATGGGGGTGGTTCAGTGTGGTTTAATGTTGGTGAAAAAAATATAATTTTTAAAAAGCTTCTTAACGCAATAAATTTTATTTATAAAATTTGGTGACCTAAATAAATATCTAATGGTACATGTTTTAATTGTACGAATTGGACTTTAATTTCACCAGTGGCGTCGGCAAGAAATTTTACCCTACATTTTTTATTGTATTATTAAAATCTCTTTTTTATAGCATATGTGTTGACCATATATCAAAACAAAACATGTTTTGAGATTGAAAAAATTAAATTCTAAGGAATTAATTTTTAAAAAATTATTAATTAAAATATAAGGAACCTTTAAATTATAAGGAAACTGTGAGGGATGTTCTGGGTGATAATAAATATAACGTGATATTTCTTAAAATTGAGTATATGGCACTGCTTGGATGGCCAATAAAGCATTTTTAATGTGGTAAGGTGTGTAGGAAAATGCTTTTTTACCACCTAATCTATTAAAAAATGTCGGATTGAAAAAAAAAGAACTAAAAATAGGTGAATTAATTTAGTAAACAATAATGGCAGCCACGAACCTAAATGACGACACGAAAATGAGAATGGTAAAGCCTAATTCGATCTGAGCCTTTGTTGCAGAGATACGGGCGAAAAACGATTTTCCCCCAAAAATCCCCCCTTAAATTAGAGCCACCTCACCCGTACCACAAAAATTTCGACCCCGTACCTCTTACCGTTCTCCAGAAATTAATTATTTAAGTTTTCCTTCTGCCCCCCTCCCCTGGTCAAACGGGGGGGGGGGGGGGTACGGGGTCCCGTTTTCGACCAGGATCTTTTTTTACCCCGGCTGCATCCCCTGAAAATTTTGGCCCTCTACCTATACGGGAACATGACATACATATCCTAGCGTGACGGCTCCGAGCGTGACGCGTAACTCGTGACAGCTTTACTGAATTCAATACCCATAAAGAAACGCAAACCGCGCCTAAAGAAGTTTTCACTTTAAGAAAGAACTTGTGTGTGCTTAAGACCACACGCTATATAAAAGTGAAAACTTCAATAATATTAGGAAAGCGTTACATACATATCCGAGCGTGATGGCTTCTAGCGTAACGCGTGACGGTTCAATCTCATTCAATACCCGCAAAATAATTAATATTATGAAAGCGTTACATACATATCAGAGCGTGACGGCTCCGAGCGTGACACGTGACGGCTCAACTTAATTTAATGCCCAGGAAAAAACGCAAAACGCGCCTAAAGAAGTTTTCACTGCAATAATTTTTCAAAGTTAGGTATGTTTTGATTTAGAGACGGTTTTTTTGTCACACAGTATAATAAGTCAGGGTTATTTCAAGTAATTTCTTCAAAACGTTATTACAATAATTTTAATATATAACATGGAATTTCCAGACAAAAATATTTTTTCTACAGCGGCGTGCAAAATAACTAATTACTAAATTCAAATGAAAGCGCAAAATCGACGAATGCCGTGGATCCTTATTTTCGCTCTAGAGCGAACATGGAAAAGAAAATTCTCACTTTTTCCGTCGAGTCTGCTATGAATGGTCATGGAAACCAAAGATAAATAAATGACAGTCGTGCGTTTACAGTTTGTTGCTGGCACTCCTGTTCTAAATATGCCCGATTAATATGACAAAACTGACATATTTGCAAATTTCAGAATAAGCATAGAGAAAAATGTGCATTTAATTTTCAAAAAGGCAGCTGTAGAAAAAGTTCTGTGTGTTTTTCGAACGCAAAGTAAGATTGCCGTTTTCGAAAGATTACTTCTCAAGCGGCAATCCGTTATTTTGCGCTCTAAATACACAAATAACTATTTTACGGTGTTCCTTCTACGATTCCGTACTTACACCAGCGTAAAGCGCTGCTCTCTCCAATTTTCTTTTTAGAGGTAGCCTACAAAAATTATTTGTTCCCTCTTGATCGCAAACCCTATATATATTGGCTATAACTTCTCTTGTTTGGCTATGAAGAGTTTTTCCCTGCGTAAATTTATCCATATTTAGCACCTTTTTGCTACGCCGCTGAATAAAACCTTCAACGAACAAAGAAACGTTTTGCATACAAATAAAGAAACGTTGCCAAGCAACGCGACGGTCGCCGTTGCCGAGCAACGTGACCGTCGCCGTCGCGTTGTTGGTGGGATTCCAATCGCCCAGTCATTTTCGCTATTTTAATACATACGGGAAGTATGGCTCGGCTCGAAACGTTCCACATTACTGACCTTTGAGTGATCTGGGTGTTGACGGATTTCGGAAATAAAATGGATTTTTAATGATATATGATTTATTAAATGGATAAAATGTTAATATTTGATGCTAAAAAAATGCTAATTATGTTATCATTATATTTTTATGTTATTGTTAGAATATTATTGGATTTAAAGAATACTATTCTCCATATTATTTCAAAGTGAAAGGCGATTTTATTGCAATTTTTATATATTAATATTGTTAATAATGACAACGCCGCAATAGCGAATTTTCTCCTCTGCCTCCCCAGTCGTCGTAGCTCTAGAACCATACCACGGACTTTAATCGCACCGTTACAATTGGCGCCCAACGTGGGGCATCGAAAAATGAAGTGAAGAGCTGCGAGTTTTGCCAATTCGTCAAAAAGAACGTCGTTGTGTATCTATCGTTTGAACTGTGAATACGGCAAATCGCACCGGTTTATCGCTTCTACAGGTGTAGGACAAATTCGGGTCGTTTTGCAGTCGCATTAAATGAGTAGACTATATGATTGATGTGGATTACCTTGATTATCATAATTCAGAAATCCAGTTATATGTTGAACGTTTGACGTATCGTTCAATTCCCTGTTGCCCCAACGAATTTAATATGACAATTTATTATGTACGAGCATATATACTGTAAGTACATGTTTTATTTTACTTGTGATTAGAGCCAGCTAAGCAACAAAATTGATCCTTCGAAATTGAGAAGTCTGTATTCCTTACGTTCAAAAGAACATATAAGTTCAAATACAAAAGCGAACATGGTGACTCTCACGAATGAACAATTTCAAGAACTTTTATTACGCTTGACGATTCCTACCGTCCAAAATACGGCACTGGCTGTGTTGCCTACAGAAAATTTTTCAAAATGTAGTTCTAGATTTGACTGTTCGAAAAATTCCGATGTGAATGCATTTATCGACGCTATCGAAATCTATAAAGATTGTACTCAAATTACAGACGAAAATGCTCTTAAAGGATTGCCGATGTTATTTGATGGTTTCGCGGGAACATGGTTTCAAGGAGTCAAAGCTACTATAACAACCTGGAATGATGCTTTAGATTTATTAAAATTGACCTTCGGACCGAGTAAACCTCCGTATCGTCTATATCGTGACCTTTTTTCTCAAGAACAGGATTCAAATTCAAAGACTAACACAGATGTGTTTATTTGTAATGCTCGTGCTATTATCGCGCAGTTACCGAATGGAACTTTAACTGACCCAGTACAACTCGATATGGTGTATGGATTGTTACACAGGAAAATTCGCGAAAAAGTACCATGCGATAACTTCAATACTTTCACAGAACTTTTGACGTTTGCTCGCTCGGCTGAAGAATCTTTGGGTGTTTTGGACAATAATAAGACTTTTAATCAAAAAGACATAAAACGGTGTTCGTTTTGTAAAAATATCGGCCATGTGAAAGAGGAGTGCCGGAAATTACTACAGATCAAGTCAGAAGAAGTGAATAACGCGCGTGCTTCTCCGATCATGTATAATAAAAATACTGTTTCGGGTGCACCAAATCAAATATCCACCGTATCATGTTATGGTTGTGGTAATCTCGGTTTCATTCGGAGCAACTGTCCAAAATGCAGTCAGAGAAATAATACCTCAAAGGGATCTGTAATGTCCACAGAATTTTTGTGGAATTCTTTTGTTCATGACCCAGTTTCTTTTCGACCTCTGATTCCTATTAACATATCAGGGCACAACGGTTATGCTTTCGTGGATACAGGCGCAAAATATAGTGTTGCCGGATCTATGTTGACCCAGATTTTACTGAGAGAGAATGTTTCTTATACTGTAGTTCATGACTTTGATATGACGCTTGCTGATGTTGTTCAAAGGAAGGTTTCTGGATATATGTTCGAAGTTTTTGTTCAGTTACATCATAAAAATATAGAGTTGCCACTCTTGGCAATATCTGAACATGAAGACAGTCGCACCCCACTTGGTGTAGATTTTATTCAACTTGCCAACATTATTATTGATGTACCAAATAGTTTTTATCCGATCGGACGAAAAACGACACCTTTCCGATGTGTTTTCTCACCGCAAAAGTCATGATTCCAGTATATTGTATTCGTTGCTTGGCAACATGCAATAACTGTACAAGAATAGAAAATAACTGTCCGGGAATATAACATTCCCGTCCTAGGCCGGGAATGTAACATTTCTGTCATATTCAAACGCCTTGTTTGTCAGATCTGACGTCTATCAAAAGTAATATTTATCTGTAGTTTCCGTAGCTACGTAATAAACTTCAAGCTCGCTCGATTCAAAACTTGATATTATTTTGAGTTTAAATTTAAAACACCGTTTTATTTAGAGTAATATTTGGCTCTATTTATATAAGTACGTATTCTAATTAATTTCGATCGGATAAAAAATAGTATGTGCAACTCGTAGGAAAAGCACATTCCTGGACTCATGTGTTGCTGGCCTCGGCTGCGCCTCGTCCAGCAACCACCACAGTCGTCCAGGAATGTTTTGCTTTTCCTCCTAGTTACACAATATACTATTATATTAGTTTGGTGAAAACCAACATATTTCTTACGCTTTTTCTGCTGAAGAAGACATCACTCTTTCGGTAAAAATGGTAGCTTGTTCAGAAATTTCGCTTAGAGATAATGAAGGCCAATCATTACAATGTCAACAAAGGGACAACCTAAAGAAACCATTGAGTGATATTACAGATGTTTTTCAGTCTAGCAATGAGCCTACGCCTTACCCTGAACATTCTCAACATTCTATTGTACTTCTTGATGATAATCCCGTGGCTGTTCCCCCATATCACATGTCCGAATCAAAGAAGAGTCAACTTCGGGAAGAATTGGACAAATTGCTAGAAGATGGTACAATTGAAGAGTGTGATTCCCCACATGCTGCTCTAGTGGAACTTTTATTAACTACTGCTCCGATATTTAGGCAGGCAGATTCACGTTTGCCATATACCCTGCGCACGGATGCAAACAGTTATGCGCCTGGAGGTTGTCTACTCCAGGGGGAGGGCCCCGATGAACGTCCTATTGAATATGCTTCGAGATCATTAACTGCTGCTGAGCAAAATTATAGTACAACGGAACGAGAAGCTCTCGCAGAGCGACCACCAGCCGTTACGATGGTTAATGACACTAAAAACACCGACGCGACGTCTTGCACGATGGGCTTTGGGTCTACAAGCTTACGATCTTCGTATAGACTATATTACAGAAAAGAAATGTGATACCGGACACTTTATCCAGGCCGCCAAGGAGCGAATCTGATGAGTCAATGAATATAGTCAATGTAGATCTACCAACAAAATCAACCAGCGAGATACGTACTGAACAGTTAGCTGACCCGGATCTTAATAAAATCATTTGTGGGTTAGAATCTTCCAGTGCTGGAGTTGAATTTAAGAAATGGGCAGAACGAGGTTTTATTATGTACAATGGTGTACTATTTCGCTACACTCCTGATATCGATGAAGAGGAAGCTCAACATGTGGCAGCACATTCTCAAATCCCACAGATACTCAAAGAATATCATGATTCAGATACTGGAGGACATTATGGAATAGGACACTGCAAAAGATATCACGCAGATATTATTGGCCCGGAAGGAGAAAAACTATTGCAGAATATATTGGCAGATGTATTAAATGTCAACGATATAAAGCAACAAAGGACATAAAGGTCAAACCTCCAGACGAACGGACACGGAGGAAACCCACCATTAAGAAGTGCTCGTGCTGCGCCTAAATGTGTTTGTTGTTGCCCCGCACACGAGGACGCTTGTGTGGTGCAAAGGGGGAGATTGTAACGGTACTGTTAATCCAATAAGACTGGAATAGTTCTGCTATTAATGACATTAATATATTAGGTTAAAAGGGTTGACAGTTTTTTGACGTTGATTAATATCATTGTATTCTATGACAGATAATAAAAGTATTTTTTTCTAAAAAGCAAGAGCCGTGGTGAAAAATTTAGTTTCGATGCTAGAACCTCACTAAGTAATCGCACGGTTACAACACATTAATCTTGGCAGTGAATTTCTTTTCGAAACTCACTCAGGTCAACAAAAACATACCTAGGAGCAGATATTCATTCGGACCACGTACTTCTTCTAGCCAGAATTAGAACCCGCCTTAAAAAAGTTCGGAAAGGAATACCACGAAGATCAATAGATGTTCAGGATCTTAAAAACGATACATTTAGGAGAAGGACTAAACCACAAATTAAAAGAAATATCCGAGAAAAACAGCGATATAAAAATTGAAACGGCATGGAACAACATCAAAAACGTCATTAGTAATATTACACAAAATAATTTACAACCTGGCAGAAGAACGAAGAGGAAACACTGGATGACAGAAGAGATACTTGACCTCATGGAAGCAAGAAGAACACACATAAGATAATGGAGTAATACAAGCAGACCCTTTTATGAGGGTAGTGAAAAAAATAAAAGAAGCCAAGGAGTTGTGGTTGTACAATGAATGCCAAGAAATCAAGAATTTACACCAGAAACACGATACCTTAAATATGCACAGGAAAATAAAGGAGGCAGCCGGAATTCGAAGGACACAAAATATCAGTCTAAGATTAGATGCCGAGAATAATATCATAACCAAAAAGGACAAAAAGCTTGATAGATGGAGAGAGTACATGGAAGAGCTGTTTAACGATGACCATGAAATAGAAACCCCTGTTAAAGGCGTAACAGGGCCAGAAATCACATCATTGGAAGTTAAAGCGGAAATTGGGCGGCTGAAGGCTAATAAATCTTCAGGACCAAATCAAATTAACGCAGAACTTCTGAAGCTTTTTGATGACGATCAAATTAAATTCGTGACCAAATTGTTGAACAAAACATATGAGACTGGCCAACTGCCAAGGGAATGGTTACTGTCAACTTTTATCCCGCTGTCCAAAAAGACAAGTGCCAGAAAATGTTAAGATCACAGAATCATAAGCTTAATGAACCACGCACTAAAAAGTGTGCTTAGTATCATCCATTTGCGCACCTACAGAAAGTTAGAGCAAAATATCTCTGAGACATGATTTGGTTTCAGAAACGGTCAGGGAACACGCGAGGTACTATTTAGTATCCAGGTGCTTATACAGAGGGCACGAGACGTCAATTGTGACATATTCGCATGTTTCATCGATTTTGAAAAGGCCTTTGACAAGGTCCGACATCGGAAGCTTAATGAAATCTTAAAAGGAGCAGGCTTAAATGACAGAGACATTCTTTTACTAGCAACTCTATACACAAACCAAAGAGCTACTGTCCGTCTAGGACAAGACCTGTCTCCTGAGTTTTCGATAAAAAGAGGAGTACGCCAGGGATTTATTCTTTCGCCAATGTTGTTTAACGTTTACTCAGAGGAACTGTTTAAAGAGGCACTTGTTCAAGATGGTATTTCCATCAACGGGCAGATTATCAACAATGTGAGAGATGCAGATGACACGGTGCCGTTGGCAGATTCAGCCGAAGGCCTTCAGAGACTAATAAATCGAGGTGTTAACGTTAGGCGACCTATACGAGATGAAGCTGAACTGCAAAAAGACTCATATCCTTACCGTGAGTAAACACAACATTAACAACACTCAGTTCTACGTGAATGATACGGCCCTTACGCAAACAAGGCAAATCTTGTATCTCGGCTGCAACCTTAGTCAAGACTGGGACCACTCGCAAGAGATCAAATATAGAATAGAGAGGGCAAGAAGTGCGTTCAATCGCATGTGGATGTGTCTGTGCAACATGCAACTTAACATCCAGACGAGAACTCGAGTCGGTACTGCTCTATGGGGCGGAAGCATGGACCCTTACAGACTCCTCAACCAAACGTATATAAGCTTTCGAAACGCGGTGTTACCGACGCGACGTATGCTCAGAATATCATGGATTCATCGCGTGACAAATGCTACGGTGCTGGATCCTATTAGAAAGGAACTTAAAATTCTGAATATTATTAAAACGAGAAAGCTTGAATATGTTGGGCATGTCATGAGGAACGAAAAATACCATCTCCTCCAGCTGATACTGCAGGGCAAGATCGAGAGCAAACGAGGTCCCGGCCGAAGAAGAACTTTGTGGCTCAAGAACCTTAGGCAGTGGACAGGAATGACCTCTAGCACCCTGTTCGGATCAGCAGTAAACAAAGATATCTGGACAAACGTGATAGCCACCATCCATAGAGGATAGGCACTAAAAGAACAAGTGAATTTGTGACAAATAAAATAAAAGGTCAAATGGTCGCTTCATACTAAAACAATAGTAACACTTTTGTGTTCTTAACGCCAATATCTGTGCTAGAAATAACAAATCGAGCCAGTTCTCACTCAGTAATTTCATTCATTAAAAGCAATGTCTTATATGTAACAACTTAATCGATAAGGCATAAAACTCAAAATCGAATAATAGTAGATAGATATACATTTTCAGTTGAACATAAAAGTCAAAAACTACCAAAATTATGTTAAAATCGTACAGGCCGTTTAAAAGTTATTAATTCATAAATCGATTTTCAATTGTTATTTATAGGTTAAATAAGTTGGAGAAAAAGTTATGTGAAGTGTTTGCAATATTTTGATCCAATCTCTGATTGTTAACCATACCCCGTAGAATAAATATAAGTTTTAAACTGGAAGGGTAATATCAGGTAATAACAATCAGTCTGCATAGATAAATTTGGTTCTGGAAATACTATTGATTAATAATTTATTTTTTGACATTTTGGGCCAAAATCAAATTGGGTTCAAAGAAGGTCTCAGGACATTCCGTTTTCATTCGTGGCTCAAAGGCTTTCAACATGGAACCATGGAATCAATATTATAGATCCAATTATTTTTATAAGTTAAATCATTTCTCTGTTGAGCTTTGAATATAAATGTTGCTGATGACATCGTAGGTTTCTTTCTGGTACTACCTGAGAGGTGACCAAAAACAAAACAATCAATCTTTTGATTGAAATGAAACTACAAACCGGCTTTATTTATAGAAGCTATCATTAAATACCTTTTTCTATAACAAATTGAATCAGACCAACTTTTAATGATATACTTCATAACACTATGGACCCCCATTTTGTAAATTCAAGCCGTAAAAATAATAAGCACCACGGAATTATAATAATAATTTAACCTCTCAAATAAAACACGTAAATTAATACATAAGTTTATAGTCGTATTTTAAAGGAATTTCATAAATAGTAGGCTATTTGTCCAGGTATACCTACAAATGACTAGTTGAATATAATAGTGGCTTATTACATGGGGATTGACACACTGATCTAATTTACATCCAATAAACGGCGTACTGAACGATATTTTAAGAATATTTTGTAATAAAAACCGGCTTTATCCTACAAATAGATTTTACAATCAGGAAATGGGTAATTTACGTTTTCTGTACATGTTTTTCCTGTTGTAATATAAATAGCTACAGACTCGCATGCAGTATAATCATATTATAAGACAAAATCCAAATACCCGAACCTGTCGAACACGAACTATAATATGTTTGGCACTTACATTTTATAATCTACTGCCAAATAAAGTAAAGGCAGTAAGTAATACAAAAGCAGTTGTCCCATCCGGGATGATAAATGCAGTTCACAGCGGCAACATTGCTATCTGTCAATTCGACGCGACGGGAGGGAGAAGAGAGAAGAGAGAACGATTCGAGAAGCCGACCGAAGCGTCTGTACCGCGGCTTACCTAAATTTAAATATTGTTTCTTTTTCTGTAAAATAAATATAGTTCATTAAAGTAACTTTTGTTAAACATCCTGTGTGTTTGACTGGTCCTTCGAAGGAGAGAAAACCCCCAACAGCAGTTATTAAAAAAGTAAAAAGTATGTTCGGTCTCGTAAATTTTTATATCCTTTGTGTTTTTCCATGAATTTAAACTTCGTGGAATATCTATTCTTTTCCTATCTTGGTATAAGAATATTTTATTTTGAGGGTACTGTTATTTTCTCGAAATTAATAAGATACGCAACTATATTTATTATCTTCCAATTAGTTATTTAACCACGGTTGTTCATAGACGTTATTAAATGAAGAATAGTTTATGATTGCTTTATAAAGTGTGTCTCAAAAAAGGATGCAATATAATGGGAAACTGTCTTATTACCGATTTCTCAGAAAATTTGACTGGGTAAATGTCTTAAACATCGATGAAAAATATCACTAAAACGTTATACCATAACAGACACGTATGCATAAATGAGTGAAAACATGAATTAAATTTTCTTTGATAGTATACAGGGTGCTTGAAAACGGGTGTCAGCATGGAGATGTTGCAAGCTGATGATACGATTTTCTTGACTGCTAAACTGTTAATTGTGTTCTTCATTGGTTTTGGTAGAGCAAAAGCTTTTAAAGCCAGAATGATAGTCCAGTTATGAAAAGCCGCATTTGAAGGACACATCTTGAAAGCACAGAAAAAGTTACTATAATAAATATACAAAATATCTCCTGAAATAAATTCAGGTGAAAATGAGACAGATTGGTTTTTTACGGATATCTGCGGAAGTAATTGGAAGTTTTCAAATATATAAGCGGTATTTTATTGAGCCCTATAAATTATTCAATTTTGCCTCAATTTAACTAACTTTGCGGTTGATGAGATACATATGCATACATTTGAATTTGTGTTTTATGATTAAATTTAATAGTTCCTAAAAAAGTTAGCTGTGTTCTACAGTTTTTAGTTTTCCCATTTCTTTTTTTGTAAAATAATTTCTCAGCTGGCTTGTTTTCGTTTGTGTATAGTTTCTAATTAAGTACGTTTACTATTCAGATGTATACTTATTGTATTTTCAATAATATAATTCCAAACAGTCAATGAGGGTTTACGGAAAATTATAGTAGCTTTGGCCAATATTACATTTTTGTACTTATGATAAACTAATGATCTATTTGCTTATAGGTATTAATAGATTTCTCAAAAGTATCTATTTGATACAATTAATCACCAGCGTGTTTTAACCAAATTTAAGTTTCGGTTTCGATCTTAATTCATATTCTTTTTTGAGTCCTGTTTGTTCAATAGATTTCAAAAAAATGTATTCTGATAATAAATATTCAGACCAGGTAAGGATTCCTTCAGGGGTTCCACAAGGATCACATTATTATTTCTTATATACACTTCAGATCTCCTTAGATCATTGCAACACTGTAAATTACAAGCATTTGCAGGTGACACTCAGGTATATCTTTGCGTTGATGCCGAAGATGCGACTGAAGCAGAAATCTTTTTCCCCAGACTAAGTTTAAATAGGTAACCTTATGGTTGTGAGGTAACGTCTTCTTTCCACCCCTCAGTGGTATGCCAATCTGGACGAAACATACAGTCAGAGCTGTCAATACTTGCAAGTAAATTACTTGACAATTTGCTTCAAGTACATATAAGTACTTCACGTATTACTTTTTTTTGTTAGATATAAGTAGATACTTGTATTTGTACTTCAAATATTCGTTTCAAAATGCTTGGGTTTTTACTTGATTTTGCCATGTATTTTACCTGAAGTACTTTTAAGAGTACTTGCATGTAATTGAAGACAAAAATTGGTGCAAGTATTTAACGTTTACTTGAAGTAAATACTCGCTACTAGGGACGTTAACAATGCTATTTCGCAACAGAAAATTTTCCAGAACAATCAACAAGCAAGGAAATATTACTACGTAACATTCAGATCCTCAATTGTGTCACAATAATTGTTCAAATTATGATATTAATGTTAGTGTACACATGTAACTCTCAAATGAACTAGAAATTGACGTTTATAATAATCTATATCAAGATTAGTGTTAAAAATATTTTAACACTGATGTTAAAACTATTAAAAATAAATTCTATACAGTAATATTTATTTTTCGTCTCAACACTCTTTATTAAACAGGTATAAGTCTAACAACAATTATTTATTTACAAACATTAATACTAATGATGCAATTCGAGCAATTATTGCTAATATTAGATCCCGGAGAACTGGTTCAGGAGATATTTATTTTAACTGCAACATTATTCCCAGGATTAACGCCGATATCACCTGATGACGCTGAAGTCAAAGTAGGACTTTCCCAAGCAGTTAAAGGTTCAAGGGCGGTACTAAAACTGGGAAAAATTCTTTCTGCATTTTCAATCGAATTCTCGATTGTCGCTTTATTGCAATTAGATTAGCTTTTAAATTTGCTAGCAAAGACACCGAAGACCCGTAAATGGCTTTGGATCTGGTAATTGTAGAAATTCAGCAAAATTTGCAGGAACATTCCCAAAAGTGTTGAACAGTAAATTAAACTCGACTAACTGATTAGCTTCATTATACAGGGTGGTCCAAATTATAATCGGGAAACTTCGACGGCGTATTTAGCACTTAAAAATAAGTAAATAAGTCCATATAAACTTATATCCGAAAACGCCTCATTTCGGGTATACAGGGCGTTGAATTCTTGGGAAAAAAAATCGTTTTTTTCCATTTTTCTTTTTTTTAATTTTTTAGATTATGCTTTCAAACTCGGTCGGTATTATTATCACTTAAAAACAAATTTATAGCACTGAATAACTAATTTTTTTTTTGTCAGTGGCGTCCGTGAGAACGTTTTAAATAATTTAAATAATAAAAATTATGTTACGCCACTGCCTTTCCGTAATTTTGTTAGCATATTCAAATGCATTAATCAAAACTGAAGAAAAGTTGACTCTTTGGTTTTTCCGCTAAAACGAACCGTTTTCGCGAAAAAAATTATTTTTCGATTTAATGTATTAAGGCTTGTGAAACAGAATTAAGTAGTTAAGTACGTATGTACCGGATATTTCACTATAAATGGAACCCCCCTTTAACTTTCTCAATTGACGTTTTAGAAAAAAACGTTAAATACAAAAAATAAAGGGTATGACGTGAAGTTTTTTGTGGCTAAGCACAGTTGCATACAGGGTGTTCCACAAAGGTGGGATTAAACAAAGTTTTGTTTTTTTTAAATAGAACACCCTATATATTATTGCATATTTGGATTTTGCAGAGAATTCTAGACATATTTCATAAATAATGTCCTATACCTATCTGTTACTGTTTTTGAAA
>JAEQML010074458.1:0-14357 GCA_016904865.1 Pissodes strobi | reverse complement strand
TTGCTATTTTTTTTTCAGATGCCAGATGATCAATACCATATTGGAATAATTCCTAGAGCTTTGAAACAAATTTTTGAAGAAGACCCCGTCAATAGTGATGAGGAAATTGACGTATTTGTTTCATTCTCGGAGATTTATAATGAAAAAGTCTTTGATCTACTTCAGCCGGATAAAAAATCTCCTCTACCAGTTTCAGGTAAAGCTGGTTTCTAGGTATTTAAGGCTTCTTTTAAATAGCTTCTAATAATTATTTTATTGTTTTAATAGGTTTTGTAGTGCAAGGACTTAGTTTGAAGTGTATCAAAAATGTGACAGAGGCTAACAAATTATTGGAACTTGGAAATAAAATTAGACATGTAGGAGAAACAAACCAAAATATAAATAGTTCAAGATCACATGCGATATTTACAGTATATTTTACTCGCAAGAACAGGTAAAGGTTTTATTTTTATATTAATTCAAAAGTATCAAATAAATATAACATTATATTATTTCAATTGTTGTCTTTAATGTGTTGAACCTCTACAACTTAAGGTGAAGTCTCGTGCATACAATTTCCCATGTCAGATGCCCGAAAAAAAATCTGAAATTTCGTGAAATGAATTCTTGGTAGTGCCTGGCTACAAATTTGAATTTATAGAAATAATAAACATAGGTATTGCTTTATTAGAATTCTATTTTTGTCTCTAGTAGTTTATTTGGGGTGAATAATATCGAGTCGCATAAATGCTCTTAAATCCCCAGATATAAATTACATGTATTCTTAATAATTTTTGAAATAATATTATTTGCAATTCTAAAGGCATTGTTATGGGTATTATACTGTCACCACTAGCAAATAATACCGAACAAGGCCATTTTTGGTTAATTAAAATCGTTTAAGTGAAGAGTAGTGGCTGTGTGCATGTATGAATCATACCAAATGAAACACTTTGTATTCCATGCAAAATTTAATCCAAAACACTTCCTATAAAAGCATAACAGAGCGCTTTCGGCCTAAGCCATCATCAGTGTTACTTGTCATTGGACCTGAAGAACATATCGACGAAGAGTAAACAAACAACCCCAACAAACAATGCTCAAATCACAATTAAAAAGTCAAAAGTCACATTTTAAAAAATAACATAATTTTAAAGGACAATGCCCAGCCACGCTTTTCGTGGAACGACCAAAGGAAGTCCTTTTGGATTAAATTTTGCATGGAATACAAAGTGTTTCATTTGGTATAAAATCCTTTAGTTCCATACTGGAAATAACTCAATATTCACCTTAATGGTATAATTTATATCTAAACGCAACTTTCTTTAGCAGATATTGGTTCACGCACACAATGTGATTTATTTTCATCTCGGGGCCAACAATAATATTTAAAATCTATCGAATGTGTGGCTAGACATTCTCAGACAATGTTAATACCCTTACTGATCTGTTAATTCCATTTTTATCTATTTATTTATTTATTTCTTACAGTATCAACAGCAATGATTGCCAATTACAGATACCAAACTTAACACATAGCAGATACAATAGTACATCAAAAAACAATATAAAAACAATCAACAGCAAGAACAAACAATATTTAACTTATAAGTACAAATGTAACGATACATAACTAAAAAACTTACTACAAAAAGATAAAACGACAGTCATTCAAATCACAGTTCTACGGTAACATTGCAGATTGATGTTCATAAAGCCTATTAGTAATTTTAATTTTGAATTGGTTCAGAGAAACTTGGTAAATATCAATATCAGAGGCATATTTATTGAATAAAGAGCACATTTTATATATAGGTGAAGCCTTAAAGGTATTAGTGCGAGGGAAATCCAGGTAGAAACAATTTCTTGATCTAGTACTTCCGGCATTAAATGAAAATTTAATTTCAGATAAAATCTTGGGACCTTATTACTAATAATCTTAAAAAGAAATATCAGACATGTTTTTACCCTTCTGTTTTCCATAGATAAACACTCAAACATATGAAGCAGAGTCCAATTATCAAAGCCTCTTTCTGGCTAGTAACCAAACCTTTTAAAGTATAAGTATTTCAGAAACTTTCTTTGTATACGGTCAATACAGTTAACCCAAGTATCATATTGTGGGGACCATATAACAGAACCATATTCTAGTTTTGGCAACACGAGACTTTCAAACAACCTAACACATACACGTAGGCTAAAATTGTTGTTGTCCTAATAACATACCCCAAGATCCCATGTGCTTCCTTAACCCCTAGCAGCAATATGATCAGAAAATGCTAAACCAGCGTCAAACATTACCCCCAGGTCTTTATGGTTAGAGGCAGCACACAGAGGCAAACCATCAATACTGTATACATGTCTATGAACATTCTTGTTCAGTGTAAAACTCATGGAGGCGCATTTCTGTGTATTGAGAGCAAAACAATTTTCCGCACACCACTTAACCACCCTATTAAGATCATCTTGATAATTTTTTTGTAATAAATTGTGGTAATTGCTTTGGGATTTTCGATACCTACACACCGTACAGCAAAAACGACGAAAGCAATACATTATTTAATCCATGCCACTTTTCAAGTTATTACTGATCAAGAACCAAATAGTTAACAAAAGTGAGGTCTAAAAAAGACGAAGATCGAATAAAAATAATTTCAACTTCATACGATATTGAAGAAATAAAAATATTCTGATGAAAAATGGCGTATCGTCGGAAATCAGATGCATAAGATTCCACCTTTAAGCGAACTCTTAACAAGAGCGTATTGCATTCAACGTTTTGCATTGCTTGAGCCTGATTGGTGATGCAAAATTTAAGAAAAAAATACTTTCAGAAGAGCGTCGCACAGTAAACTTCATGAACAATTAATATTAACCTTTTCGAAATGCATGTACTTATTTTTTAACTGAGAAGAATAGCAAACACATGCAAAGGTAAATGCATAACCAACCTTTTTTTCTTTAATGTTCCCCCTTATGTTGCGACAAATCAGCAGCTGTAAATGTGAAAGCAAAAAGTAAATGCACGTAGTTGCATTTTTTAAACTTCTTGCGTCCTTTTTTTGCGTCACCAATCATACTCCGCAACGCACGACGCTGGAAGCAGAGAAAAGCGCGCTATATTCGTTCCTTTATTAAAGAATATAAAACGGATAGATTTAATTAGTAAAAAGTTACTTATGGTCCAGTTTTTTCAATTATGTATAACTTTATTCTCCAAACATTTCCTATGACAACGATTGTAATACAATTGTAGCCATAGCAATTATTCTAGGAATAAAGTTATTAGGACTTGAAGAAATTGCTTCACACAACTATGGTTCGCAAATGATCAAAATTCCCATTTGAATGAAAATTTTTAAATAGAAACTTGCTATCTATTTGGGCAGATTATATCTGCTATATCAATAAAATCTAGTTATATTCCTTACAGGCAATGAATGATAACTAGTATTCTATGCAAAATATATATAATTTTTATCAAACATTTTTGAAGACGTAAGATTTTTACCAATTAGAATATCACTAACGTTTATAGGTTTTACCTTATTGTAAATTAGTTCTTAGGTGGTGATGTATAGTTTATATATGCCAATTAATATTTACAAATCCTAGAAAAGGTGCCTAGTTTCAGTCATGCATTTACTTTATTTTCTAGTTCTCAGGAAATTACTGGAAAATTAAATTTAGTTGATCTTGCTGGATCAGAAAGCGTTAGAAAAACAGGGAGTAAGGGCAGTACATTCCAAGAAGGAATTAACATCAATAGAGGCTTACTATCCATTGGGCAGGTTATATCTGCTCTATCAAGGAAATCTAGTTATATTCCTTACAGGCAATCAATGATAACTAGTATTTTACAAGGTAAATGCAAAATAAATATCTTTTGTACCAATATTTTTTGGCGACTAGAAGGTTTTTTTTCAATGGTATGCCACTAAACATTTACTCTAATAATACGTGTTTTGAATATTAAAAGTTTTAGTAGAGTGCTATTTAATCAGAAGGCTTAATATGTTGGGGGAAGTTTAAATGATATTGTAACATTATGATTTCTCTGCATCATTCAGAAGGCCCATACACAAAGTAGAAACAAAATTTAATAGTAGACTGCCCAACACAGTAAAGGTCTTCTATAAATGATTTGTGTGGGCACCTCGAGGTTACAAGCTGAAATTTTCACAGAATGAAGGTTTTATTATATTAATTCAAAATCCCAAGGTAATAAAAAATTGGAACGGGCAAAAGGGCAGTATACCTAAAAAACTAGATTATTATATGAACGTATAGAATATTAATTTATGAATGTTTTCATATAAAATTCATCTACATTTTTGTACGAATTATATTTTTTATCATTGCTTGAAATATGCTGAATATATTGACCCTTACGGCAAAATAAATCTAAAAATTGAAATATCTTCGTTCGAACCTGGGCAAAATCTGATTGAAATATACTCATTTTTGTATTCACCTCGCATTCTCTCCGAAATGAAGGTTCAAATAAAAAAAATTATTCTTGCAAAAAGTTTGCCCCAATTATCTAGAATACACAGGTCTAAGAATATGCTTTTTCTCAAATGGTAATGGAAATATAGAATTAAATGTAAAAAAGTAATTTTCTTCTGGCCGCAACGGCCCGCTCTCGCGCTGGTCGGGTACTCTCGCATCTCACTTTTCTCCATACAAATACAATACTCCATAGCTCCCTCTGTCTCTCGCCTATTGTACAATACAATAAGCGCTTTTACACATTAAGGGTTAGAATACTAATAATAGCTCAAATACACACAATGTTTAGCAGAGAGTATATGCAACAAAATCCTAGTATCAGCTTCTTCGTGACTAGAGGATAGTAATTTGTTGTCAATTGGTTCGCAATTTGTTTTCTTATCAAAAATATTGGTAAATCCCCCACTATAGTTGCGAACTTGAAATTCGTTTTGTGAGAGTGCTCGTTCAGATAAAAAGTTCGTTACCTGTTTTTTTTTTTAAATCCCACATTTATCCCCAATTTTGACAACACTTCCTTCGGTTGTAAAAGTACATATTTCATGTGGATGTAAAAAAGGTAAATTATTATTAGACTTAATAGGTACAGGGCTATCCAACGAGGACTAGACAAGGCGATTTTTTTACTTTCCCTGTACTTTTATAAAAAAAAAACTGAAACAGCCATCTTATGTAATTTTCTCCCGCGAATTTGGATATGCTCAGCAAAAAAACAATTGAACAAATAAAAGTGCTAGGGGTCACTTTGATATTTTTTAAATGGAACACCCTGTATATTACTAATTCGATAGTTTATGAAAACTTAAGATAGGAATGTGCGAAACGTTTTCTTTGATCTTGTGCGGTTTAGATTTTAGAGCATGTCAAAGTGTCAAATTACCCGACGTTCAACTGTCAATATTTGGTAAACAGCTAAAGATAGGTATAGGATATTATACACAAAATATGTTTAGATTTTTCTAGAGAGTCTAAAAACGTAGTTTTATACAGGGTGTTCCATTTAGAAAAATATCAAAGTGACCCCTAGCACTTTTATTTGATCTTCAATTGTTTTTTTGCTGAACATATCCGAATTCGCGGGAGAAAATTACATAAGATGGCTATTTCAGTTTTTTTTTTTATAAAAGTACAGGGAAAGTAAAAAATCTCCTTGTCTAGTCCTCGTTGGATAACCCTGTACATAATTAAAATTAATGAAACATTTATATTAGATTGTGCAAACAAAGCTTGTACATGCAGGAGAAATGAAATAGGTTGCCATAGGATCATGCAATTGCATGGCACAGAACATATGTAAAAACAAACTTACAATAAGAAAAAAAAATACTGGAAGGCAATACTGAAGTCATTGTGTCTATCTATTCCTGAAGAAGATACGGACCCTGACGATGGACAGTTTTGTTATTATAAGGATTTTTTTATATTTTCAGTTTTCTTGTGCCTACTGAACAAAAGCATTCATCTTTTTAATAGCGATTACATCAAGTATATGATTATTTATAAAAAAAAACTAGCATTTTTCTACTTCTTTACCACCTAGCAGCATATAGGAAAAATAAATCTCAATATACAACGCCATAGTATTCTTAACACTTATTGTACTGTACAATAGGCGAGAGAGAGAGGGAGCTATGGAGAAAAGTGAGATGGGAGAGTACTCGAGCAGCGCGAGATCGGACGGTCGCGGCTAGAAGAAAATTATTTTTTTTTACATTTAATTCTATTTTTTCATTACCATTTGAGAAAAAAATATATATTCTTGCACCTATGTATTCTAGATACTTAGGGCCAACTTTTTGCAAGAATAAGAATTTTCGATTTGAGCCTTCATTTCAGAGAGAATGCGAGGTGAATACAAAAATGAGTATATTTCAATCAGATTGTGCCCAGGTTCGAAGGGAGATATTTCAATTTTTTGATTTATTTTGCCGTAAGGGCCAATGTAATCTGCATATTTCAAGTAATGATAAAAAATATAATTCGTACAAAAATGTACATGAGAACATTCATAAATTAATATTCTATACGTTCGTATAATAATCTCGATTTTTAGGTATACTGCCCTTTTGCCCGTTCTGATTTTTTATTACCTTGGAATTTTGAAGTAATATAATGAAGTCTTCATTCTGTGAAAATTTCAGCTTGTAACCCCGAGATGCCCACACAAATCATTTATAAAGGCCTTTACTGCGTTGGGTACTCTACTATTTAATTTTGATTCTACTTTGTGTATGGGCCTTCTGAATGATTCAGAAAAATCTGTTTAAATTTTTGGGAGAGATTGTTTTTAGGTACATGGACACTACCAAATATTGAGTGCCTAATTTTTGAAAAAAAAATCCCTTTCTAACTGAGAAGATAAACTCTGCTAGGAAATAGGTGAATACTAGTTTGTTTTTGTGCTTGTTCTTATTGCAGACGTGGAATACTTGCAGAATAGTGATGCATTCATTCCTGGTAAAAATCGCCAAAATAAGACAAAGTGTTCTCGCATCCATCACACGAAATAGGTGATGCTGATGCTTCTGATGAGTATCTTATTTTTAATACATAATATTTCGAAAGTCACTAGCTTTGCAATTCTCAAAAAAGTTACAACTGATTTAGAAGCAGACATGCTCAATATACAAGGTTTTACCATATATTTTGGAGCACCCCTAGTGCTTTTATTTTTAGAGCTTGGAAAAGCTTTAATTTACCAAAGTTGTAAGGTTTTTTTATGAACCAGGATTTTTTAACAGCTCAAATAAATGAGAATAGCAAAGCTGGCAATAAATATTATTTTTTAATTTTTTAAATGGATCGCCGTACATAATTCATATTCATACTGATTCCGAATATACGAGGTTTGATATGTCTATCTTTAACATTAAGTCAGAAAAATTGCAAAAATAGAATGCTGCAAAATAATGTGAGGACCAAATATATTGATGTGGCATAGTTTTTGTAATTTTTCTCAGTTTCTTTTAATAATGGAGTAATCAGACCGTTCATTACTGATTCCGAATATACCAGTGTTCGGAGCTAGTAATAAACAAACAGTAAATACTTTTCTAGGGTATCACCATCATCCCTCCGATTTTTCCGGCGCCGATCGGGGATCGAATCCGAAACCACCTGTTATGAAAGACCGAAACATGTACTGTAATGAATGCTAGCTAAATATTAATTAATTAATTATGTATGGCGTTGGGCGCCACTTTGTGATGAAATTGAACAGTTGGGCGTCAATTTGTAATGATAATTAGTTGATTAAATGTATGAGACTCGTTTTTATTTCCCTTAGGGGGTGGTGGGTTGTATCTTTTATTAGCTAAAATTTGTTTGGGTGCCAGAATTCCTAGAGACAATGCGAACTGAATATGAATACTTAAATATCAATAACTATAAAGATAAGAATATTAGAAATTTGCCCTTATAATTCGTGTCTCACAGACCTCAGGAATTCAAACAACAATATATTAATTTTACTATTAAATTACAAATATGAGTGATGGTATCAGGTGAAATGGAGATTATCAATGTAATTTAATTAAATTATAAATATAATTGATGAAATTATTTGAAATAAAGTTTATGAATAAATTGACTAGCAATGAGAATTAAAATTAATGTAAAAGATAAAAAAAAAATAATGATTGAGGCGATATCACTGGTCTTTACAATACATTTTTCTTCTGATTGGCTAATACTTAGCTTGTCCAACTATTCTGTAACCATGCGATCGTATTGCGACCTCTACTGGAACCGCTTCTGCCTGTTCCCAAGTTAATATTTCTTGGTCTTATCGAGGACTCACTTGGTTCTTATCGTATCGAATCCCTCAGAGCACACAGTAAGTGGACGAACACCTGCTACTTGCCAAGCATGATGTTTTCTTCCCGCCAATGTTGAATACATGAAAGAGAAAATAACCTAGTCTTAGGCCAATGGATATCGCTAATTAAATAATATTCAGGGAAGTATCATGTGAACATCAGTGACACTGTTACACATGTGAGGAAGCAATCAACAAATTGAAAATTTACTGGTTAAAACAGATATAACCAGAAATTTAAATTACAATTTTAAGTTTGGCAAAAACTATAAATAAGTACTGTTACTCAAGATATCCTTTCCTTTACTTTAAAATATGAAATTCAAAAGAAATAATGATTGAAGTTTAAAATTCAAAAGAAAATTATGGAATTACGTTCCAGTTAGTGACTCTCAGTAAATCTAAATAACAGATAACTTGAATTTAACGATAAATAGAAAAAATAGAGGTACAACCTCTAATAACGAGTCTTATAACTCAAAATAAGTAGTTTCTATTACTTCTCATTTTGGCCCTTGACACATAAACGATAATTGGGCGTAATTAGGTCCCAATTAATTGAAGATAACGATAAGATAATCACTATCTCGCATCGAGATAGAAATTTAGATAAAAGATAGAAAATCAGATAAGTTTACACATGTGATTAACCTCTCATAAATGCAAATTAATGTCGGTACATCAGTCTTGAGACGGGACAGGGTAAGTGCTAATAATTATATGCTTGATGTAACAAATAAACTGAAAATTTAATTAAATGAGCCTGAAAAGAAAAAATATTAAAACCAGCAATACTATGAGGGAAAATTCGGAGAAATTCTACTGAAAATTCAATTTACTACCTTTGCAGGAATATATAGAATTTACTCCGAGAATTCCGCAAATAATACTGTTCAATTTGAATGGAAATACGTAAAATAATGTGCGTGACTGCTAAACGATGGAATAATTACGTTCTCTGTAAATTTGGACTAAACCTCTTTCAAATTACATGAATTTGACTAATGAGAGACGATATTATTCACCAATAAATCGGTATCCTAACCCAACGGTCACGACAAAAATTAAGATTATTGAAGACGTAAGTTAATTGAAAGTGTAATATAAAAATGCTAAATCCTTGCTTTAATCAAATACGATTAAGCGAATCAGAAACAATTATTAATTAAGTATTTAAAAATTAAAGAATTAGTGAAATATATAGCAAGATGAATTAAATATTTCAAGATAAAAAATTAGAACTTACCCGTCAAGCGTCGCCACAAAGATAAAACGACCTTGCTTTCAAAATTTTAAAACGTTCAACAAATTATGCTTTTCGATGTTTTAATTGGGTAATTTATATCATGTGACTACCACTATAGGTCACGCGGCGTCAAACCAAAGAAATGTCCAATATATACTAAATATAGTAATCTATAGTAAATGAAATTCATAAATTGTAGGTATTAAATAGCGTACTGCGCTCCCCAATTACCAACCACACGAGATAAGCCTATTCACGAATAGATGTCACTACTAAATATAGTAAGCTACAGTGAAACAAATCCACAAATTGTAGGTATAAATCAGCGTACTTGTGCTTCTTAAATAATTACTTACGCGAATAGATGTCACTGGCGACTCAAATCCCAAACATCGAAAATCATTCGCAATTGAACTGAATTTAGTGTAGCGGAATAAGCTAATATTCCGTTACAGTACGAACGTGCTACCCCGCGTCCAGTCTTCGGTAACATTTTAGGAAAGGCTTTTACAAAGCAGGTCGATCGCCACCAAGATTTTAAAGATGACGCTAGTAATCGAAAGCTCAGTTAGACAGATAGGGTGCTGGTTTGCTTTACATATTTGACGTGGAGTTTAGTTCACTCGATCGCCAACGAGGTTTTAAAAATGGCGCTAGTAATCGAGAGGATGAAGTCTATCGAGCTTGACCTTACGCAGATTGTACACTGAGGTTGCGAGTCGGCAATATATCGATTTCGTCATCAAAATCGGATAATAATATCGGTATTCTTTATTATCTCTTGATTATATTTATTGACTGTTGGTTAGTCGTCACTTGGCATTCATTAATTGGCTTTCTTCTTGTTGTCTGTGTTTAATTTTTATGGTTTCTTCTTCCGGTGTAATGAAGATCCATTGATCACGAATGTGTAATTATGTAGTGATAAGCTTCGTGGTTTTCGCTTCTATTTGCCGACACGTGGAGGTTTCTTCACCGTAATCGAGTAATTTTACAGCGCCTGCGCTATCCTCGGAAATTGACATTTCTTGGGGACCGTTGCAAGCATATGACTGGTCTTTAACATCTTGACATGCTTGTCCTCGATATGCATAGTGCATGTTGTTCTATTACGCGGTATAATAACCTTAAACTGACCCTTCCTTAAAACGGGCATAGAATAAAGATGCAAATACGCAAATATTAGGGTAGGTTATTGGAATTTTTAGTAGGTACGTCACTTTGTCCTGTCTTGTGTTAAATTCAATTTTTTAAAATAATTTGAAGTGTCAAAAGAGTTTTCTTCATGTAACCTTATTGTTTTTGTTAATGTCTCAGATTTAATATGAAGTTTGTTGGCTTCTGAAATTATGGGATTAAGATCATAGTAATGGATCAAAGAATAGGTGTATTCTTGGATTTTTGCAGCTCCTAATTTAAATGGAAAAGGGTTATTTTTCTTATAGTGATTTTTTCTTCAAATCCTGACATAAAGATATGGCATTCTGAAGAAAGACAAAGAATAATAGTTAGTAAAACTGTATCTTTTTCTCAATGGGCGTTTAATATTGTTCAGGTGTACTTTTTCCTATGAACTTGTCTTCGCAGTTTTATGCGCTCTATTTACAGACATTAGTTTACTTGTTTTTTTTTTTAGTTTATCGGCAGTTTTCTACCTTTCATGTTTTTTAATATAAATATTTTGATCACTTTTAAAGATGTTAGGGACTCCTCGATTTTCATCTAATTTCTTGATCACTTTTTCTTTGGAAGTTAGTAGCTTGTCGTTAATCTGGGAATATAAATAATAGTCTAGTTTTACCTTTATAGTCATTGATATAATCACTAAGTAGTAAATCTTCGATATTAATATCAAATGGGTTATATTTCGTCAGTGATATGACCGTTAATAATATCAATATCCGTAGGTTTCTAGTTATTATATGCCAATATTGCATAAATCATCGCTCGATTCGGGAGCGCAACCAACAAAAACTAACCTAAAAGATGGGCGAAAACATCCTCCTGAATTAATTTCCATAATAAAGGCAATTGGTAATACACAAACCAACGAAACGAGGCGAAATCACAGAATAGAAAATGTTGACAAACGGGCAGTGGAATGTCAGTCACTCTATCCTGCCGACCAGTGAGAGCGAAGAGCAACTGTATACCTACGCGAATACCAATAGAAAATGAGCACGCTCGATTGTTTGCTACGCGTCGAAAAATAGTTCCAGATTGAAATATTAATATTTTGAGAGAAAGTTAATGTTCCGCATTTTTTTCCGTAAATCAACTTGAAATAGGTTCCTATTATTATATTAAATAATTCTGTTAAGCAATTTTGGTAGCATTATTGATAAGGATCACTGGGACCAGGCCCAAACAGGTCCTATGTTTTTTCTACTTGCATTGGATGCAAATTTAACAACGAAGTGGAGAAAAATGTAACACTTTGACACATAAAACCATTTCGTTCCAAGATATACCGTTTAGCTTTACTCAAAATGACATTCATTGCAATATTTATAATAACATATTAAGAACAATTGAATTTTATTTATGGTATCTCGGCTAAAATGTATTTACAACATTTTTAGTATTCAAGAAGAAAATAAAATAAGGGGGGTTTTCCGCTTAAACAAATGTTTAAAGCAACAGGAAACATCTGCGTTATACGCAGTTAAAGAAATAAAGGGTTCTCATGCTGCAGCGCGATTGTTTGTTGGGTGGTTGGGATACTGTACTGATGCTTTATTGTGTTGTCATTGAGGTTAATAAGTTGAATATGAAATATGTTATTGGTTACTGTAATATAATGAGAACATTTTTAGGATCTTTAAACATTGAAAATTATATATCACTAATAGCCTGTGTTAGTGGAAATCCAGATGATATCACTGAAACTCTTCAGACGTTAGATTTCGCCCAGAGGGCGAAAAAAGTTCGCAGTAATCCTGAAGTGGTAGCGAAATACAGAAAAGAAAACCCCAGTTTTTTTGGTACTATGAGAACCCCAATGAAGAGGCCTGGCACGACACCACTGAAGACTCCTGCTCTTAAGAAAGCCGCATTACCTCTGTTGCCCCAGATTAACGAAAGCACGCAGAGCCACATAAGCAATGTTGATTACTCAAAGAGTCAATCTTCTATCAATTCTTCTGTTAGCTCCAGGATAAGCCCTGCTTCTGAAATCACTCAACAGACCCTCAGGTATTATTAATTTTGTTACATTTATAAACATTCCACAATTTGTTAATGCTAAAAATTGTGTCGATGATTCAAGTTATTTCTGTGTGTCATAAAATTTTAGTTGAAGGTTTTCGTGTTCCATTATATATTTCCCTTTAATATTCAGAAAACTTAAAAATGTCAAAATTTAATATTTGGGATGCCACAATTTTTCACTCCACTCTTAATGACTAGCCCAATACATCGTTACTAATATTCAAAACGTCAAAATTGACGATAATACTTTTTAAAAATCTCAAGATCAGTGGGAGGTTCCAAGTTGCTAAAATATTATCATATAAAGAATGGCGTTCCCGCATAAACAGTATTTTCTACTACCAGTGGCGTATTTGAGACCAACTAAATAATGTTTAAAAAAAATTGTTGGACGTCACCGCTTTCTACATTTTTCATTCTTAATCTAATGAAAAAAAAAAGATATTCTAATAATTTCCGTCACGACGCGACGCCGACGCGACGCACAGTGGATCGAGCCAATGTATTTTATAAATGAAGAGTGAAGGCTGTGTGCATGTACGAAATGTACTAAATGAAACAGTTTTTGTATTCCATGCATAAAATTTTAATCCAACAAGACCTCTAAACTAGCGTAACAGAGCGCTTCCATTAAAACGTGGTTCCCACGTCGGTCTGTTCTTTGTTTATTATTAAATTATGTGAACCTTTTCAAAAAATGTAACGTATAAGTTAAATTTTGATGTGACCGTTATCGTTTGATGTAGTTTTGTGCCCCTTCGTGGATATGTCTTTTTGATTGGCAACCTCGCCTGATTTTGTGTGATTGTTTTGATTTTTGCTCTTGCAAAAATCGTGCAATTATGTTTGTTTTTCTGTAAAGTATTAGTGATATGTGCTATTGTATGTGTTTCGGATCTTGTTTGTCTGAATAAATGAGCAAATTTGCAATATTGTTCACTTTATAAACAGGTGAACAGAGTTTATTTTTTGTAAACAAATTTTCCCGCCAAAAGTCGCCAAATGTCAAATTCCAAGACATCAAGAAATCTGGGGCCAATCATATCAAACGAAGGTGAATTTGAATTTTTTCACTGTTGCCGCTTTGTCCCGTTTTTCATCTTTTATCAGAATCATTTTTCTGTGTTTACACCATTTATAATTTATATTGAGTTAGTGGAGTAAAATGGCCATCCTAATTTGTTCTAAGTGTCAACGCCAATGCCTGCTTAAGGCTAGACCAAAGGATAATGAACTGTTCGGGGCGCCATGCGATTCTTGTAAAGAAGCCATCTGTAAAAACTGCTCAGAAATAAGTACAACTGCACTAGCTCTTGGCCAACGTAGATTATTATTTTATTTCACCAGCTGCAAATGCAGTTTGAGAGACCTACCAAAATTCCGAACACTCTTATAAAACTATGACCAAATTAAGAGCGAGTTCGTAACCAAAGATATTACAATTAAATCTTTGGAAAACAAATTAGAATCTCAAAGCAAAGAGCTGGAGTGTGAAATAGGAATGCTTATGAGGGAGAATACTGAAAAGGACAATTATATAACACGCATAAGGCGCAGTACTCAAGACTTTGAAGACTCTGTATATACTGCTGA
>JAEQML010074457.1:0-14357 GCA_016904865.1 Pissodes strobi | reverse complement strand
CGTAAAAAACCTGAGGTTTCGTGTCCGGGCCCCTATCATCAATTTAATTTTTTTAAATACGGACCTGGATTTTTCATTTCATGTTTTAGAAGCCTTTGGTCTCCTAAAACCAACGATGTATCACACTTATCAATAAATCACCAAATCTAGATTTTTTCCATAAGATATAATGTGTTAGACGGAGATGGGGCGATCTTTTGACCCGATTTCGCTTATGAGAACATTTGTTACCGTTATTGGACAAGTGTGATATATCGTTGGTTTTGGGGGACCAAAGGCTTCTAAAACATTAAATAACAAATTCAGGTCCGTATTTAAAAAAATCGTTGATGATGGGGGCCCGGACACGAAACGTCAGATTTAAAATTTGATAGTGTCATTTTATAAAGGAGAAAACGTTGCAATAATAATGTTACATTTTTTTATATTATCTCTTAAAATAAAGTAAGGAAAAAATAAAAATTAAATGATTTTTGTTTTTTACGGGTATCTCCGGAAATAGTCGGAATTTTTTAAATTTCTCGACGGCATATCTCTTATAGTTTCCGAGATCCCAATGGTCAGCTTCGAATTTGTTTCACCATGTATACTTAATAATTATATGATTGATATATGAAAGCATTATGTTGTATTTGAGTTGATGTTGGTCCACTGTGTACATGAAACCAAAATGGAACATTGTTGTAGATATTATTAAAAACATATCGGTACTAAAGCAATTGAGAAATATTCTTGATGATGAATACTAATAATAATAATTATGTCCCTATTCATTTATTCCCATCTGATAAACTATAAGGAATATTATCCATAATAACTATCGTAGTAATAATATTTGAATCATATTGTAGTACGACTAATGCTGCTAAATAGTATATTGTGTAACTAGGAGGAAAAGCAAAACATTCCTGGACGACTGTGGTAGTTGCTGGACGAGGCGCAGCCGAGGCCAGCAACACAGGAGTCCAGGAATGTGCTTTTTCTACGAGTTGCACATACTATTTTTTATCCGATCGAAATTAATTAGAATACGTATAGAGCCAAATATTACTCTAAATAAAAACGGTGTTTTAAATTTAAACTCAACATCATATCAAGTTTTGAATCGAGCGAGCTTGAAGTTTATTACTTAGCTACGGAAACTACAGCTAAATGTTACTTTTGATAGACGTCAGATCTGGCAAACAAGGCATTCCCGGCCTAGGACGGGAATGTTATATTCCCGGACAGTTATTTTCTATTCTTGTACAGTTATTGCATGTTGTCAAGCAACGAATACAATATACTGGAATCATGACTTTTGCGGTGAGAAAACACATCGGAAAGGTGTCGTTTTTCTTCCGATCGGATAAAAATATGTATACGAATGTA
This sequence comes from Pissodes strobi, assembly GCA_016904865.1. NCBI lineage: Eukaryota > Metazoa > Arthropoda > Insecta > Coleoptera > Curculionidae > Pissodes > Pissodes strobi. The sequence continues at coordinate 12,986 of JAEQML010074457.1, read as the reverse complement.
TTTGTTATACTTTAACCATGGCTTAAAATAAACCCCGTTTTCAGCGGTTTCCAGGTCGAGTTTCTGATTCGCTTCAATATTTAGTTTTTGTAATGTGCATCATCATGGTTTGTCCTGGAAGGTGTCAAAATCGACAGATCCACTCTTGTTGCTTGACATATTATCATGATACAGAATTCTTAAAAAATATGTTAACGTGGTTAGGAAACACCTTATAAGTATCACACGCGTGTTGAAAGTCATTTCAGCAGAACTAGCGTTGATAGCGTTTATGCTTTGATATTTTGGCTTGTAGATATGGATGAGGCGAAGAATACTTTTCAACACATGTATTGAAATGTGGATTTTAAGACGTGTGTGTAATAATCGTTTAATAGTCCGAGAGGCGACCGTCATAATAGTGTGGTGTCTAAACTGTCAGGATTTTGCATGATAAAAAATATTGTTTAGTTGGGCCGAATAAGAAACCGTTGGTCGGCCGGGGCTGGCCTTGATCAATAATTAATTATACAGGGTCTTTCAAAAAGTTCGCATCATATGGGGAACTTTATTATATTCTATTCTTGACAAAAGTTGATGCTTAGAAAAAAACTAATTTTGACGATGCTAAGTTAAGGATAAGTTATACAGAGTACTTAAAAAATACAAAAATTAAGGTAAAAAAACAAAATTTTTGGAATATCGGAAAACCTTCTACAGAAAAAATAAAGCTTTTATTAAGATAAAAATAAAAGTCAAATACTATTTTTTCCAAAAGTGCATCGTTGCTGAAAAAAATAAGAACAAATTTAGAAAAAGAGGGTTTTTTTTTCAATAATTGCCATGAATTTTCTCAGCAACAGTGCCCTTTTGGAAAAAATGGTATTTGACTTTTTTATTTATAATAATAAGAGCTTTATTTTTCCTGTAGAAGGTTTTCCGATATTCCAAAAATTTTGTTTTTTTAAATTCAATTTTTGTATTTTTTAAGTACCCTGTATAACTTATCTTTAATTTAGCATTGTCAAAGTTAGTTTTTCAAGCACCAACCTTTATCAAGAATAAAGTTTTCTAAGAAATCAATAATAAAAAAGTTTCCCGTATGATGCGAACTTTTTGAAAGACACTATACAAGGTGATTCACGGTCGATGGTACGTTAGACGTTTCTAGAGAACCACTCAACGGATCATTCTGAAGATATGGTCGTTTACATAAACGAATATGCTCTATTTTACTAAAATATTTTCGATGGTGCAGTGTTGCCGCTTCTACTAAAAAGTAGTAGCAACTGTCAAATTTTAAATGGAACACCCTATATATTATTGCATATTTCGATTTTGCGAAGAATTCTAGACATATTTCATAAATAATGTCCTATACCTATCTGTTACTGTTTTTGAAATATTGACCAGTTCATTAACGGGTTTTGTGTGGTGAAAACGTCCGCTATAAACCAGCGCTTCCACCTCTTTCGACGAAAATCGACCATTTACCAAGTTTGGTAGCCTGTAAAATCTAAACGGCTAAAGATAGAGCAAAATGGTTAGCACTTTCCTATCCTGGTTTTTCATAAGCTATCGTTTGACTGAACTTTAGATTTAACCAGAGGTTAAATTTAACCGGGATTTCGTAACCTCTGGTTAAATAAAAAATCAGGGTGGAACGATAGCTTATAAAAAACCAAGATAGAAAAGTGCAAACCATTTTGCACCCTGTATATCGAAGTTTTCAAAATTTATTATTTTATTTAGAACGAGCATAAAACATTGATTTTAATGACATAGTTTCAAAAGTTGCCGCACTTACCACAAAGTCATAAAAAATAGTTGTTCATTAGAAATCAGTGGAAAAATACTTTAAATAAACAAAATATAATATAAAAACAATTGGTAACCTAATAAAAGTATCCATGTTGGCTAGAAATAATTATGTACTATTTGTCGGATTAAAATGACATACGAAAGTTATAAAATCAAGGTCCGTACTTCTATAATAGGCCCATTTGGAACTCTTCAAATTTGATATCTTGTACCGACATTAAACTTTTGCGTACATATAGCAACAATATTGTTCCTATATCCGTAGGTGCTGTTTCAAATTTAAATATCAGGGAAAGAAAGTGTGAAGAAGTAAATGGCGGTCATTTTGAAAACCTTCTAAAATAATTTATTTTATTGTTAAGTTATGTGTTTTTGCTGAACAGTCTGCCTTGTACTATGTATAATTATCTTTTTGTTGTTTTAAATAATTATTCTTGAATTAGGTATGTTTATTTTAAGTTGTTCTAGGTATTAATAATTATTTCCATTATTTTTTAAATTTAATCCTTATCGTTTTTAACCATTAATACTGCTAATAAAACAATTTACCTAAAGGTAGGATATTTCTTGTTGATTCACAAAAGGAGTATTTTCTACGATAAAATAATAACTATGCCAATTTCGAATATCAAGTCAATAATTTGATTTTTTGCTTGTTCCAAATGCAAATAATCTTATTCAAAATTTAATGTAGGAACAAGGTATCAAATTTGAAAAGTTCCAAATGTGCCCATTATTGAAGTACGGACCTTGTTTTATAATTTTCGTATGTCATTTTTATACGACAAATAGTACATAATTATTTCTAGCCAATATGGATACTTTTATTATGTTACCAATTGTTTTTATATTAGATTTTGTTTATTTAAAGTATTTTTCCATTGGTTTCTAAAGAACAACTATTTTTTTGACTTCGTGGTAAGTGCGGCAACTTTTGAAAGTATTTACCTTGTAATTGATTGCCTTTTGCTTTACAAATGATTACAATTTTTTTTTGAATTTGTAATAGAGCCTCTTCGCTCCGGCCCCAGGATTTAAACTGCACAAGTATGTCATTAAAATCAATTTTTTGTGCTTTTTCTAAATAAAATAATAAATTTTGAAAAATTCGATAATTGAATTTTAAAAAATCATAAAGTAAATTTTTTAAGTACGGACCTGGATATTGAAACTTTTGCATAAGGCATTTTTAAGCCACAGATATACACCCCCAATATAAACTTAGTATACAAAGCGATTTAAAAATTGATATTTTTTAAAAATATTAACGAAATATTATAAAACACACTGTATCTAGGTAACCGTTGAAAATAGAACCATTGGGGATATTTAGAACCCCCAAGGTGTCACCCAGCTTATGTTGATGTATGTACATTTAGTTCCGAATCACCCTGTATATAGCAGACTACAGGGACAAAATATCCAATTGGAACTTAGCCCCTTCTTGGAGGAAAAAATAAACTTTTCTGTTTTTAGTACTTAGCCCCTTATTCAAGTCTACTCTTCAATTATTGAAAAAAAAACCTCTTTTTCTTAATTCTGTTCTCATTTTTTTCAGCAACGATGCACTTTTGGAAAAATAGTATTAGACTTTTATTTTTATCTTAATAATACAAGCTTTATTTTTTCTGTAGAAAGTTTTCCGATATTCCAAAATTTTTATTTTTTAACCTTAATTTTTGTATTTTTTAAGTACCCTGTACAACTTATCCTTAATTTAGCATCGTTAAAATTAGTTTTTTTTTCTACGCATCAACTTTTGTCAAGAATAGAATTTTCTGTGAAATCAATAATAAAAAGTTTCCCATATGATGCGAATTTTTTGAAAGACCCTGTATACTTAATTACTGGTCAAGGCCAGCCTCGGCCGACCAACGGTTTCTTATTCGGCCCAACTAAACAATGTTTTTTATCATGCAAAATCCTGACAGTTCAGACACCACACTATTATGACGGTCGCCTCTCGGACTATAAAGGTGCGTCCAGACCTGTGACAGGACCACGTATCGTGACACCGCCGCGAACCTCGTCGCGTACAGTCTGGACGGTGCTCCGTAACCGCAACGCGTGACATCTCCGCGTTTACCGCGTGTCATCACTGCGTTCCATGTCCTGTCGGTCTTTTGGCGTCAGTGTTGCCGCTGGCAGAAAATGAAATTATGTGATGGCTAAGCCAAAATTATCAGATTTTGATGTAAATTATGTTAAAACCAGAAGATGGCGGGACCAGCAAAATATATCTTCTGATTCGCCGTGAGGTTCGTTTGTTTGGAACCATCCGCCGAGTCCCCCCGCCTAACGAGTCCTGGGCTTGCGCGCGCATCACATTGTTTACATCTGTATTTTTTTCACTTCACGCAAAAAACAAGTCTTGCCGCTGGATTCGAACCCGGGCCTTGTCACAAACACGGCATCTAGCCACTGCACCAAGAGAACCGCTGGAAGTTTCCTTGGACCATAAAGACATCTATTTGTCAGAAATGTAATTATGATGCGCGCGCAAGCCCAGTACTCGGCAGGCCGGAGGACTTAGGCAGATACTTAAAAAAAAAGGTTTGCGATTCGCCGTTTATTAAAAATTTAAAATTTTGCTCTTACTTAGCCCATGAACAAAGAGATGGCGCCGAAAACAAAGCGATCTTACAGTGGCTTTAGAGATCTTGTAACCTGTAGCAATACCTCCTAAGGTATTGACTGTAGGCGATCTTAAAGTCACTGAATAGGTATCCACCAAAAAAATCATAGCGAGCAAACGTTTGCAGTTCTATTATTGACAATCGTCTCCACCAGCCAATTATTCGCAAACAACTGTACCCAAAAAAGCAAAGCGCTTACACAAACAACAAGTTCCTTTGATGTATCGACACCGCTCGACCAAATGATTGCAAACGTTTGCTAATGCGCGTGATAAACGTCTCCACCACACAAATATGGAGTTTGCAAACAATCGCAATCGTTTTGCGCGCTTGGTGGATACGCACCTTTAGATGTCGTCCACTCGAATCGGTGGTTACAGTGGCTCTATCTTGTATAGAACTACTGTATCGGTGGTTTTCTACTGCCTCCCTCTATTTTCAAGTAATAAAAGCTAGGCATACAGTTAGAGAACATTTATACGAGGTGGGGCCTTTTAAATACTTTAAATTTTACAGAGCTTTTTTATATAAGGCTACTGTATTAAATATGAAATTATATTATTGACAGAATAAATTGTCTGTTAAAATTATGTTAAAATTGATAATTATGCCATCTTCAAATTTTGTATCAGACTGCTGGCAAAATTATGTTAAAATCTGATAATTATGTGACAATCGGCAACACTGTTTGGCGTCGCATCAAAGGGATGCTACGCCGCTTGGTTCGCCAAGTCTGGACGGGACCGCGTATCATCAGAACGTTTTGCATATTTACTTGAATTTTAACCAGTGTAGCGGCTATTTTTGTTTCGAATTAGTATTTGCTTTTTTAATATCAAGATGGAATGTGGACAGGAGACAACGTTAACATTTATAGAATTACGCAATAAATGATCTATAACTATGTACGCTGCTGCTGCAACGTCCATGATGATCGACTGTTTTTTATTTAAATGAGTGGAACGCTGTGAACGGGACTATGATACGCGACGATGACACGCGGGGATGACAGGCGACGATGACACGCATCGAAGTTCGCCTCGTCGTGAAAATGTTCGCGACGCTGTCACGTCACGGGGTTTTGTCACAAGTCTGGACGCACCTTTAGACTGTTCCCTTAAATATTTATTTTTTCTTAATAAATTTGAGATTCAAGATTCAAGGGCCCCCGCAAGTCAAGGGCCCCTAGGCTGCAGCCTACTTAGCCTATTAGGTAATACGCCCCTGTTAGCAGTTAAGCTATTTTCTGAATGTTGAAGATAGTAAAGTAGGATTTACAATAGAACAAATAATTATTATTTGTTGTCCCAATTGTTCAGGGTGAGTCAACGATTGCACGGAGTAACATATCTCTCTTATTTACAAAGATACCTACGAAAAAATGGTAAAAAAGCTTTAAGATATGTAGCAGTGCATACTTTAAAAATATTTTCAATTATACAGGGTGTTTCATAAAAGAGGGCGTTATTTTATATATATTTTTTAAATAGAACACGCTATATATTATTGCATTTTTGCATTTTTCGAAAAGTTCTAGATATATTTCATGTATAAAGTCCTATACGCAAGTCTAACCTATAAAGGTCTTAACATAACTATCAATTTTTTCTATAAGGAAGCCTTTATTATTTGATTGGAGTTGCTTCCCTTGTAGAATAAGACCTATTTTAGTAGGCCGTGTTGATATTTTGTTAATAAATTAATACAGGGTGGCCAAAAACGAACATTAAAATCTAAGTTGAAAATATCATTAAAAGTATTCTTTTTCAAATGGAAACCCCTAATTTTTATAATTTGGTCTTATTTAGCATTAAAAATAAGGCTAACTTTGTATAAGGTTATCTATTCAAAAAATTTATAGTTTTTGGAATATTAGCAATTTAAAATTTGTCTATTGTAAAAATGCTATATGCGACTTTTAAGCTTAGTTGGCCATGCAAAACAAATGCCTGGATGACATTAGGAATTAAATTAGATCCGTTTTGAAGTCAAACATTGTTATTGTCAAGTTTATTCTCCAGTTTTACTTAAAATGATTAATGAATTATTCGAAAAATGAATTAATCGATATCATTTTTGTTTTGAGTGGGGCATATAAAAATTGTCTTTTAGCTGAGACGTTATACAGGACGAAATATCCAGAGTGGCGAATACCTAGTTCTCGAATATTTCAAAATGAAATGGAACGTTTTGTTGCAACTGGCAGTGTGGATTATTCAAAAAGTAATTGCGAACAGAATAGCTACAAATGATGACAAAGAACTCGACATACTGTTAGAAGTTCAGGAGAATCCACAAGTTAGTAGCCGTACATTAGCTTTAGTCTGTCTTACGTCACAGTCAACGGTAAACCGAACAACGTGGAAGTAGAAATACTACCCATACCACATCGAGTTAAATCAGGAACTTCACGTAGGTACTGCCAATGGTTACGTGGTCAAATTGAAATAAACCAAAACTTTTTAAAATCCATAATGTTTTCAGATGAGGCAACATTTAGAAGAAATGGTGCTGCCAATAGTCGCAATATGCAATGCTATGCAACGGAGAACCCTCACTGGATCCGTGAAGTTCAACACCAAAACCATTGGTCCGTTAATGTGTGATGAGGCATACTTAATAACCGCATCATAGGTCTGTACCTTTTTAATGAACCTTTAAATGGACGTTCCTACTTACTTTTGTTACAACAGCAGTTGCCATTATTACTGGAAGAAGTAAACCGCAATGAACGCCAAAATATGTGGATCGGTCGCGGTGGTTTTGTTGCATGGCCGCCAAGGTCTTGTGATCTCACCCCGTTAGATTTTTTTATGGGGTTACATAAAAGCCCGAGTATAATATGTCACAAAACCTACGACAAAGGTGATTAATGGGATCAGGGATGTATGTCAAATCATAACGCACTAGCCATATTATTCAACGTGCACGAAAATATTTCTAGAAGAATGGACAAGTGTATTGAACAGGAATCACATATGTTCAAACATTTTTTAAGAACAAACTGATTTTTTTTGGTGCAGTTTTTAGTAATTTTAATGTTTTATGTTTTTTGTTTTATTACGAATTTGCTGGACCCTAAAGACATGACAGTTGGCGTTGCCCACACGGTATAGGGATCGGAGTGCTTTATTACGTTTATCAGTTAATAGACAAATGCATAACATCTTTATGCGTTAATGAATAATAATTGTCCAATCCCAAGAAATATTGATATTTCTAAAGTTACTTGATTCTTTTTTAACGTCGCCATGGGCAACTAATAACAGAACTTAAAAGCCGTATAACATTTTTACAATAGATAGATGGAAAAATGCTAATATTCCGAAAACTAAAATTTTTCGAATAGACAACCTTATACAAATTTTCCCTTATTTTTAATGCTTAATACGAAAAAAATATGAAAATAGGGGTTTTCATTTGAAAAAAAAAAACGACTTTTAACGATTTTTCCAATTTGGTTTTAATGTTCGTTTTTGATCACCCTGTAATAATTTATTAACAAAATATTGACACAGTCTATTAAAATAGGTCGCCTTCTACAAGAAAACCAATCCCAATTAAATAGCAGAGGCTTCGGTATAGGAGTAGGACATAAAATTTCAAATATGTCGAAAACGGTTAGACTTTGGTATAGAATATTATATATGAAATATCTAGAATTTTCCGAAAACTACAAAAATGCAATAATATACAGGGTGCTACAAATTCGAAGCTCACCATTGAGATCTCGGAAACTATAAGACATACGAGTTCGATTAAATCGGGGCAAAGTTGCGCAATTTAAAGGTGATTGACATGTCGATGCCGCCGCGCCGTCGCCGCCATCGAGAAATTTTGATAATTCCGTCTACTTCCGGAGATATTTGTAAAAGAGCCGAAAATCAGCTATTTTATTTTCGTTTTTTTCTGCCTTTGTTTGAAGAGATAAAGTAAAATAAATGTCACATTATTGTTGCCACTTTTTCTCCTCTATATACAAGATGGCAGTATCAGATTCTAAACCCGACCTTTCGCTTTAGGGCCCCCTTCATCAACTTCATTTTTTTAAATACACATCCAAGAAACGCACCGAGACGAAGGACAAATTAGACCAGAAATAGAGGGAATGCGCTTAGCCGTAGAAAACCCACACCCTAAATATGGCAGCACAATCTTCGCAAAACCTGACATAGCCATAACATCGACAAACAAGACCACATGCAATAACATCGAGCTACTAGCCATCGAATGCAGCACCTTTACCGTGACATCCATGTACATGCCCCCTGGAGAAAAGCTCAGCCTGACGCTACTGCAAAACTTCTATAACCAGAAAGCACAGCTCATAATAGGACACTTTAACTGCCCTAGCACTGCATGGGGCTACAGAGAAACGGACAACAACGGTCATATACTGGAGCAATGGGCTGAAGCAAATATCCTATCACTACTACACGACCCAAAGTTACCCAGCTCCTTCAATAGCAAAATATGGAAGCACGGCTATAACCCTGATAACTGTTTTGCTAGCGCAAACGTGCATGACCGATTCCTGAGAACGGTATACGAGCCCGTTCCAAAAACACAACACAGGCCAATTGGAATCCAGACATATGCTGCTGTCATAACATCAAAATGGCATTCCGTAGAAGGTTTAACTTTAAAAAGTCAAATGGACAGAGTACGCTGAAGACCTCGACGCAGAAATAAAGAAACTCAGCCCAACCCCGGAAAACTACAAAAACTTCATAGAGACCCTCCATAAAATCTCCAAGAGACACATTCCCGTAGGCTGCAGGCAATATCTCATCTCAGGCCTCACAGATGGATCAGAGGACATCCTGAAAAAGTACGAAGCACTATATGAGCAGGACCCTTTTAGCGAAGAGACCATCACATGCGGAACAACGCTAATGGAAATGCTGAGTGAAACAAGACAGAGGAAGTTGATCGAAATCGTGGAAGGCATCGATATGGCCCACAGCAGCAAAATGGCCTGGAACTTAGTCAACAAACTCAACTGTGACCCTAAGGTAGTCAAAAAGCCGTGCAAAGTAACACCTAACCAAGTGGCCCACCAACTCCTCCTAAATGGGAAATCCAACAAAAGATGTCAAAAATCCAAAACCAACAGGTGCCCACAGCAGGAATCAAATAACTTCGCTGTGCCGTTTGCTACCAAAGAACTCAACCAGGGACTAAGCTCAATGAAAAATGGGAAAGCAGCCAAGGTGGAAGACATCTGCGTGGAACAGATCAAACACTTCGGGCCTGGAGCCAAACTATGGATCCTGGACCTTCTCAACCATTGCCTCAAGACATGCACGATACCAAAGATGTGGAGAAAAGCAAAGGTAGCCGCACTATTAAAGCCTGGGAAAGACCCAGATTCCCCGAAGAACTACCTTCCGATATCGCTTCTATGCCACCTACACAAAGTGTATGAACGGCTAATACTGAATCGCATCAGGCGTAGTGGACCCAAAGCTCCTTCCCCAACAGGCCGGTTTTAGATGGGGAAAATCCTGCACCAGCCAAATCTTGTCAATCACCGAACATATAGAGGAAGGGTTTGAAAACAAAGAAATAACGGGACTAGCCTTGGTTGATCTAGGCTCTGCATACGACACAGTGAACCATAAGCTGCTAAAGACAAAACTATACGATGCACTTAAAGATTACCAGCTCGTAAAAATCATTGAGTCACTACTGCAAAGCAGAATGTTATATGTCACGCTGGAGGGCAGAAAGAGTCGATGGCAGGAAACGGCCTAACTCAGGGCAGTGTACTGGCCCCCCTTCTTTTCAACCTGTATACCAATGATCAACCAACACCAAATTACACGATCCACTTCCTGTACGCCGACGATTTGGCCATCACAGCTCAAGGAAAGAGCTTTGAGGAGGTAGAACAAAAACTGGAATGCGCTCTTGGCACCATGTCAGAATACTACCAGGAAAATTTCCTTAAACCTAATCCCTTAAAACACAAGTCAGTGCCTTCCATCTTCGCTCAAAACAGACGAACCGAAAGCTGTATCTAACCTGGAATGACACCACCTTGGAGCACACAGATAAACCAATATACCTGGGTGTTATATTGGATCGGACACTGACGTACAAACATCACTGCGAGAAGACCCGCCATAAAGTCGCAGCAAGAAATAACATACTGAGGAAATTGGCCAACAGCAAATGGGGAGCCAGACGAATGGTGATGAGAAGAACCGCCCAAGCACTGTGCTTCTCTACGGCAGCATATGCATGCCCGGTGTGGTGCAGATTTGCACATGTCAAAAAGGTCAACCTAAGCCTAAACGATACATGCCGACTAACAACCGGATGCATCAAACCCACACCACTCGGGAAACTATATAAAGCGGCCGGTTTTGCGGACCCCAACTCCCGAAGAGCCGCACATGAGCACACCGAGAAGTTCAAGCAGACGTTCGATGAACGCCACCGCTTATTCGGCGCCTCCTGTGAACCTGGCAGAATCAAATCCCGCAAGAGATTATTCAATAACGAACTCACCGAGCCCCCAAATGGCTACCCCCCATTACAGGAGATGCCCAGCGGCGAGAATCTGAGACGGAAGATCTGGAGGACCCTGAACCGCATCAGAACGGGCGTAGCATTAGTGAAGGCAAACCTGATTAAGTGGGGCCTTATGGACGAACACGGTGTGGTGCAGATGGTGTCACGCGGACGAACACGACGACAGATGCGACTGTGGCGAGTATCAGGACATGGAACACCTTCTATGGCAGGGAAGCAAGGAAGCTTTTGACTTAGCCCAATACTGGGCTGAAAAACTTTGGTCTCCGGACACGAAAAAGTAAAGTAAAGTTTTAAATACGGACCTGGAGTTTTTATCTATTTTTTTAAAAGCCTTTGATCTCCCAAAACCAAATCTGTAATACACTTGTCCGATAGTGGTAACAAATGTTGTCATAAATAAAATCGGGTCAAGAAATATCACCCCATCTCTGTCTAACACATTATCTTTTATGGAAAAAAATCTAGTTTTGTTAATTTATTGATAAGTGTGATACATCGTTGATTTTGGGAGACCAAAGGCTTTTAAAAAATTAGATAAAAAATCCACGTCCGTTAATTAAAAAAATGAAGTTGATGAAGGGGGCCTGAAACCGTGTGTGCAACCGGTTGCAGACACAATCTAGAGCACTCCGATCCCTATACCGTGTGTACATTATTATGGTTTTGCATGGCCCTCCGCCCGCTTCGTTCGCTACGGGGCCGGGGGCTCAATCAACAAGAACTAACCAAGTGCTAACCAAAACTAACCCAAATTAACCCAAGGTTAAGAAAAAAATTCCCTAGACAGTAGGGGCAATAGTGGGTGACTGATACTCAAAATAAATACCTGAGAGTAGATAATCGCTACGGGGGCGAAACCAACAAAAACTAGCCAAAACTAACCCGAGGCATACCCAAAATGAAGAAAAAGAAACTTTTTACAAACATGATATTAAAAAAAATAACAAAAACACCGACGGGAATCAAACCCGGGCCGCCGAACTAGAGGTCTAGCATCTTAACTACTGAACCACCAGTTGAAACGAATTTGCTCGACCCTAAAGACATGACCGTTGGCGTTGCACACACGGTATAGGGATCGGAGTGCTTCGGTGAGTATTACGTTTCCTAGACTGTGTCTGCAACCGGTTGCACACACGGTATTGAGTTTGTATTTGTATTTATACACGTGAGTGAGTCCAAATAGGACCCTCCACTGTGACCCTTGGTCTACTGTGGCTCACATCTGTGGTTTCTGGGGTGGATAGTTTTCAAATCTGCAAGTGTGATTTGAGTATTTCCAAAGACTATTTGTCTGGTTCTTTCCATTGCTGGACAGTGGCATACAACATGCTCCATTGTTTCTTCGTCCTCCAAGCACAAGCGGCATTCCGTTTCTTCGGAGAGCCCTATCTTGTTCATGTGGCTTCTTAGCCGACAATGGCCAGTGTACATGCCAACTACAGCCTGTACCTGATGCCGGCCAAGTTGAAGAAGCTGTCCAGTTCTCACTCCTGATGGCAGATTCACCGCCAACTTTGAATGAGTTAGACCTGGTAACTCTCTCCATTTGTCTACAAATTGGTTTTGTGTCCCCCTGAAGAGGACTTCTTTAGCTGTGTTGTAAGCTATTCTCAGTACTGGCTATGGTCCTATGAAGCCTGTTTCGGCCGCCTGCTTCGCAAGAGCATCAGCTTTTTCGTTGCCTTCATATCCTATATGTCCAGGTATCCAGATCTGTGTAAGTTTGTTTTTTCTCCCTATTTTGGTGAGTAGTTCCTGGCAGTTCCATACTGTCTTGGATGAACAACGGTTAGAATCAAGAGCTTTTAGAGGTGCTTGACTGTCCGAGAAAATTTTGATTGACTTGCCTTTCCAGTTTCTATCGATGAGCCACTGTGCAGTCATATCAATGGCCTTAACTTCAGCCTGAAAAGTGGTTGCATGTTTGCCTAGGGAACATTTAAGCTCAACCTTACCATTTTTATTCCATGCAGCGGCTCCCGTACCATCATTGGTCTTGGAGCC
>JAEQML010074456.1:0-14358 GCA_016904865.1 Pissodes strobi | reverse complement strand
AGGGCATAGGAAATAGTCATGAAATCTGTTGAACCTTTTTTTACCTGTTCCACTTAAGGGCACATGATTGGTCCTAAGAACTTGGGGTTTTTAAACTTTAAAGAGTCAGAGAGAGAGTAGCAGTATTAATGGTATTTTATATCTGAATGTGTTTTACACGAATAATATATTAGATCTAAATCTTCTTTAGGCGAATAGTGGTGTTTATAGTGACTTTTTTTACAAAAATCTCGTAAAAACAATAGTTCTCTAGATTTGCTCCATTTTTTTTAAAGGTGCGATATAAAAGGCATTAATAAAAACGTTTTAGTGCCAATTATCATTATTATTTATTAAATAGAGTACATATATAGATTATTACAGCCAGTTTCGAACATTTAGTATACAATTAAAAATATTAACAATACTTATAAGATAAAATATACATAGATAAATAAATTCAAGATTTACTTAAACAATAAAATTTTAGGCACAATATTAAAACGAGCAAAACATTTTACCGTCTTAAAAAATGCTAATTCGTTCAATATAATATTATTTAAATTTTTATATAAGGTGTCTTAAAAAAATAGGATTTTAACCATAGAATTTTATTAAATTCAGTATATCAATATAGATTATTTTAAATTGTTTTATTAAATTTAGATGTGCTGTAACTGAAAAGTCACTATACTAAAGAACACTAAAAAACATGAAATATGTAAATTCTTAAAATAAAATAAAAATTTCCCACACAATATTTTAAGCCAAACTTTTAATTATGGCACTATTAAAAAGTATAAAATACAATATGTACACACAGGAATAGGATAACTCATTTTAAAAATATAGTACTCAATTAGAATAAATCTTAGCTTTGCATATACTAAAAAAATATAATAATATAATACAAAATATTAGATTCAATTATCATATTATTATAGTTCAGTTAAGTTCAACATTTCGAATAATTTGAAAGGAAAAGAAATAATTTCTCAAAGGGAGAAATGTTCTGCTTGGTTAAATAAAACATATTCTACATTTAATATTGTTAATTTTATAGTTTTTTTTTGTTAATATTTACTTTGCTTGGACAGCTTCAAGATGAAAATTATATTACGTTTTTTTTCATCTAAAGATTTAAATTATTTCCTTAACTTATTTCTCAAAATGAATTTTAGGGAATGTTTGATTTAAAATACGAACGTATTGAAGTAATGAAGTTCTTACACAATCCAAATAAATATCTTTCCACATTTCAAACTTCATTATTCTCTAAATCAAAATTATTTTATTAATTTAAAAATATGAGTTAATATGAATGAGAAAAGCAGTATATTAAACTCTTCTTTTTTCTGTTCCGTTTAAGAATTAAAGATCTCAAAATAAAACCAAAAAAACGCTCTAATAAGTTTATTTCTATACACTACTGGACAAAATTATGGCAACATTATTTTATTTTTCTATTAAACTCAATGTAAACATGATCTACGGTAAAAGTTTATATCTCCTTTAAAAAAACCGCTATTAAGCCGATCTAAGTATTGAAATGTTAGTAATGATTGAAACTACAACATTTTAGTATTAGAAAAAGTTCACTTTTATCTGTAGTTTTACTGCATAGGGGGATCTAAATTTCCATTCCAGTGTGGGGCCTTAAAGTTTGAATATACTCTGTGGAATATACAGGTGATAATTTACTTTTTCCAATAAGAAAATAAAATGATGATCCGCTAATTTTTTCCAGTAGCGTGGTTATTTTGCTATTTTTTTCTATTGTTTGTTATCAACCGAATTCTCAAAATAATAAACAAAAAATAATAAAAAGTATAGATACACTGTCTAAATAATTGAAGTTATTCGCTAAATACGGAAGAAAACAACTGATTATATATTAAACTGGTTGGTATATTGGAAAAATGAGTAAGTATGCAAACTAAAAATATTATCTCCGAACAACCAAGGTCTACAGGATGTATTTTTTCCGCTAATTCTAGAACTAAAAGTTCATATTAATATTTGTGCGCATGGCCGTTTTTTGCACTCTATAGTAATCTATAGATTGCAACCTGAAGACTCTCAGTATATTGTGATCAATGTCTAGTAATACATTTTAGCAAAATCTACAGAAAGTTACATTTTTTTCGGGTCGCAACCCTGTATAGTAGTAAACATTTTCGGGGGGTAAAGCGATCGCGATCCGGAACAAAGTAACACCCTGTAGATTTTGGTAAAATGTATTTTAGCCAATTAATAGAACATGGTCACAGCATATTATCTGCCAAATTTGAGTTATATACCTTTAGAAATGTACGAGGTGCATGAAAAAACCGCAAAAAATAAAACTGTTAACACCCTTTATCTCAAAAACGAAGGCTTTACGCACACATATTTATATGAACTTTTAGTCCTAAAATGAGACAAAAAATATATCCTGCATTTTAGCTATCAATTAAATAACACCCTGTATTGGTTAATTTGGACAAAATTTTAAACACTGGCACTGTTCCACTTACAATGTTTTCAATTACCACTTTTTTTGAATCTACGTTTAGAAATATGAAAATTTGATCAAATATGTTATATATTTTAAATTAAATTGTTTTCGTTGGAAAATTGATAGTTTAAAAAGGGAAACTAAATGAATCAAAACAATTTAACTTAGAGAAAAACGTTTTGACTTGTATGTTCATCCTACCTTAGTTTTTAATAAGCTATACTCTGAATTAGCTTCTGGTTCAGCCTAAAATACAAATAAAAAGGAAGATTCTTACTTAAGCCATTAAGGCAGCGTATAAAAAACTGAGATAGGAGAATGCAAGTCATTTCAATCTATATGAAACCCTTTAGACCTTAAAGTGTCCAAAACAACTCCTAAAGCAGAGATATTGGAGAAAATTCCTATCAAAAAACAAAATCGACGTGTCCGAGCCATTTTTTGAAAAATCGATATTTGTTTGTAATAATTTATTTATTCCTTACTTTACGAACATATTGTATAATTATTTTCTTAGTAAAATTTTATTCTCGACCGCAGAGACGAAAATAATGTACTCATAGATCCAAAAAATTGTTGTGCGATGATTTTATTATAATCAGAGCATTCCGACAATTTTTGTTTCCTTATTTTGGCATTTCTTGTAAGAATAAAAGGATAGGTAGGTATTGAAGATTTTTCCCTGCTCTCAAGAAACAGATGGTAGGTACGTAGGACTTGGGTTTTTAAATTTTAAAGGGGCAAATTACCTGACTTTTAGCAATGATAAACACTATTACTGTCACTTTATGTGTATGAATGGTGATTTCATTAAGTGTGTACCAGATATGTATTTAATTTTTGCGAATAGTTTTTCCTAAGTAACAAAATATTCATGAGATTTCCTATGTCCACTTGGCCGATGCACCACCTGGTATATGATGGTACTTAATATTACTAAATATTTGCTATTTCATAGAGGTAATTCGTTTATTATAACAAATATCGAGAAATCCAAGACAGGATTTTATAGTCACATGTATCTGTAGAATTCATTGCTGTAGGAATATTTGTATTTTTTCTTAAAATTTCGAAATTACAACGAAAATTATATTTTAATAAATAGAACACCTTGTACGGTATTAGCTCATGTATTTAAACTATTTCCACATAAGAATCAATGTTTAATCACTGGAAGTGTATAAACATTTTTTCTCTAAATCATTGCTCCTTATGGGAATAAACGTAGATAACCCTATCCAATCTTACATAGATTAAATCAGCTCTGACACCTATTCAATAAGCTAATCGATGAATTATATAAAAAAAATAAAAATTTGCATTATAACTCCATAATTGTAAGCAAAATTAAAAATCTAACTACACTATTGGATTCAGACCAATCTGTTCGTTTTTCCATATCTTCTATAATAAATAAAATTTCGGACACCTTAGAAATGACCGAAATTGATCTAATCGCGGGAGCCCTTATAAGTTTCTTAAATGCTACTTTATTTGATTTTTGAGATATTTTTCGTTTTCCTAGATACCCAATAATAACATCCAAACTTACCACCCTGTACATAAAAAATATTGAAGATTAGTTTTAACGAATGGAAGTTAAATAAAATTTTCCAAAAAAAATAAATTCCATATTTTCTAGACGAACTTTATAAAAGTCTGTCCAATTCTTTGTCCTGATTTGAAATATTTTTTTGTTTTTAAGAATCTGTTCGTCTGTAATAATCACTAATCACTTCAAAAAACATCATGCATCATCATTCAAGACGTGCCAAAACTAAGCAATAAACATGTCATTAGTAACATAATTAAATGAAATATAAAACGACTGATGACATGACAAGGATTCATGATCAACTAAGTAAAAGTTTTATAAAATAAAAAAATATATTCATAATTATAATATGCAACTACAAACTAATGAATATTCCAACATTTTATTTCCTTATTGCTATTTATTGCGAGAATAAAATTATATTGAACCTTTTTACTTCTTCCACTTAACCAAACACATGGTCCTTAGCCAGAATTACGGTTTTTTTAAATTTTAAAGGGACAACCGGCCAAGCTACCTGACTGAAAGATCGGTAGTAAGTCATCTTGTATGTCTGAATGTTTTTATTCAGACATATAAGGTTTTGAAAACTTGGGGGTAGAAAGATAAAGTCAAAATAAAATACATATAAATGAAACAATAAATACCTATTACATTTACTTTAACAATAAAATGTTAGGTATAATTAAATCTGTAACGAGCTAAACGTTTCACTACTTAAAAAAATAATATTCGTGAAATATAATATTCTTTATAATATTATATTGAGCATCTAAAAAAGGTTTAGATTTTTTGTTTATTTTAGATTTGGAGATTTGAATAATTTTTAAAGCAGTTAACTGAAATTTTTGGATAACATTTTTATTTTTAAGTCTAGTCTAATTTTTGTAAACCAGCCATTTTCAAGCGGAAGTCATTATTTGTTTTATGTTTCTTAAGGAGTATCCTATATATTGTATTTTGACTTATAACTGAAATGAAAAATAAATCATATATAGCGCGTTCTGATTTGGATGTCCTATACAGGAGTCTCACTAAATGATGTTAAACAAAAGATAGAAAGTCGGTAAAATTAGACCTACACCTCTATATTTTTTGACCATTTGATTAAGCAGACAATATACAATCCTTCCCATAAAAACAAAAAATCCAATTACTCAGTTTCGAGCTCGGTTCTTACGAAAATTTTAATACAATAAATAAATAATAGTCAACTTACTTATTTTTAATATGCAGGGAGTTTTTCGACTGTGCTAAAATTGAATTTCATAGGATAATGGGCGTAGCAATATATTTTTTACTTTTCTACTTTTTAAGTTATAACAAAATGTTAGGTTTCATAGGTCCACTCAAATTTAAATTGTTGGTGCCGTATAGTTTATTTATTTATTTTTTATAAATTAGTTTTGGCAAAAATATATTTACCGCTATAACTGTAAAAGCATTAATACATGTTGTTAATCATTTTATTGACATTTTATAAGAGACGAAAAATAATTAAACAAAATTGTTATCTGTAAAAATATATTTTGGGAGCCACTAGATCATGTACTTACTAAAAATAGGGGGTCAGTAGTTGGCCCCCTATTTTGATATATTTACAATTGTTTTTGTTTTGATTTTCTCAAAAGATGTGAGTGACTACGTTAAGGCACTATACCAAATTTGAAATTTATATCTTATAAAATATTCGAAGTATTAAAAAAAAATAGTTTTAAATTTCAAACTTTGCAGGGGTCAAAGTTCGAACACGGTGGTCTAAAATTAAAAATGGCCATTTACAAGTAGTATTATTTTTGTTTAAGGAATATATAGTTAACAAGTTAACATAATTTAAATTAGAGCTGAACCGTCAAATAAAGGGTGTCCCGTTGAAAAAACCTAACTTTTGGTTTTAACTCAAATAGTAGAAAATATAAAAAAACATATTGTTACGCCAATGAATGGCTAAGTAAAAATTTATGAACATGTTTAATTTATACTTTTTTCTATCTCTAATAATACAGGGGCTTACTGAAATTGGAAAAAAACTTTAAAAACTCTCATTATAATAAAAACAAAGCAACTTAGTCACTGACTTTTTACAGCATTAAATGTGTCGTAAAAAATCGAGCTCGAGATTGCGTAATCGAATTTTTTGTACATGCTATAGATTCGCTAAAACTCCTATTTATGGTACATCAAAATAGCACCATCCTGTAGATATTCCTGCTGACTTGACAAATATAGGTAATTTGAATAGGCAATATTTCCCCATATTTGTTTAAATTGATCAATTTCGTCTTTCAAATGCCTTCAATTTGTGTTAAATTATTTACTATTCCTACCCTTTTGATTTTTTTTTAATATTTATCTTAACCAATTTTAATAGGTAATTTTACAAACAAAATAAAAAAATACATAATTAAATCAAGCGTTTAGTTTAAATAGTGTTAACATTAACTTTAACCCTAATTACTGTACTTAATTCTGTACTTAAATCCAAATTGTATATTTACAATTTACAAGTCTATTTTACAATTTTCAAACAGTGACTTAAATGGGAAAAGATATTCGAAAGTTTAAGGGATCAATCTTCTTCTATTCTATTTCTAAACAATTTCCATTTAAAATAAGCAGCCTTTTCAAGTATTACAGACAATATAAAGTATCCGAGTAGTGCCTTGAAAACAAACACATCTGCGATTTCAACGGACCCAATATAATAACATTGTTGCCAATAGTAACTGCTTCAGGATAGTACGTAATATCATCAATTATATATACACCAACAGAAAGTGCCATAAGCAGCGCCACACTTCGGCGAGGGCAATGTCTGGACTAAAACGACGTACCTGAAGCACTATAGAGCATGCAATATCTGAAATGGTGTAGATTGTCATGCAATAAAAGCCAGCTCCTTAGAAAAATTAATAATTTCTCTCACTGATACAGAAAGACTACGGAATAATTTTCGTTAATATGGCAAAAAACAGGGCCCGACCAACCTGAAGCATATATACGCTTCAGGTTGGAAACGCTGCTTCAGGATAGTGCGTACAAGTACATACTTCTGCTTCAGGTTTGTCCGAATTATTTATATATATATATATATCTATATATATATATAAGTAATAAAAGTTTACTTACGGTACACTGTCGACTCACTTCGCACGCTTCGCACGCTTGTCAGTATATCAACCACAGCTAACCCAAAATAACCAACACTAACCCAAATTAGCCAGCACTAACCCAAACTAACCAAAACTATCCCAAACCAACAAAAACTAACCCAAACTCACCCAAGCTAACCCAGACTAACCAAAAGAAACCCATACTAACCAAAACTAACTAACCCAAACTTATTAACCAAAGTAAAAAGACAAGTGCGCTACTCGCGCTTTTCTCTTCGCTATCCCAAAACAAGAAAATTCAACCCAGGCTGACCAAAACCAACCCATACTAACCAAAGCTAGCCCAAAGTTACCAAAAGTAATCAAAACTAACCCTAATTTTACCAGAGTAAAGAGACAAACGCGCTACTCTACTAAGCAAAACCAACCCAGACTTACCAAAACTAACACATACTAACCAAAACTAACCCAGACTAACCCTATGTAACCAAAGTATATTCCAAACTAAACAAAACCAACCTAGACTAACCAAAACTAACCCATACTAACCCGAACTAACCAAAACTAACCAAAACTAACGCAAGCTAACCCAGACTAACCAAAACTAACCCAGACTAACCCTAATTAACCAAAATAAAAAGAATAGCGCGCTACGCGACCTTTTCTTTCCGCTATCATAAACTATGCAAAACCAACCCAGACTAACACGAGGCTGTTATATTTTAGAACCAAATAGAAATTACACTTGGCAACATCTACCCATACAACAACCAGCTGAGCCGTGCTATGCCAACCTACAACCTACAACCTATATAATAATGTTTTAAGAAATAGTCATGTTGACGTTTATCTCATAAATATTATATTATGGTTTTAAAGTGCAAAAAACAGTTTTATTTGCAATTTGTATCAAAAGAAGCTTTATATTATGTTATTATTAACCTTCTGCGATCATACTTTAGGACAAAGTGTACTGGAATTGTGTTTATCAGGAAAAAATATATGTTATATTTTAATTTTTATTTTATATTTTCGAAGCCGGTTCTTATGATTAGTGCAATGGACAGCACTAATAATCACGAAAAATATATTTAATAACTTAATTTCAGTTTGTCTATCAATTTCCAGATTGAAAAAATAAATTATTCTAAATCGTCTTCATTCATTCTAAAGTAATTTCAGTAAAACTTCATGAATCGAATTTTTAATCGTATCAATTTCACAATGCTATTTTTATTATTATAATATTCTCATGTTTACGCTTTCATAACCTACAAAGTTTTAGTATTATGCTGAATACAATAAATATTCTCATATGACAACGTATTATCTGCAGAACTAATTATATTGCACTAAAATCAACAATTTTTCTTGAATTTTAAATCGTTTCCGATGTAGGTACTTGACCACCAGATGTCGCGTCGTGTAACGCACATAGCGAATAGGGCCTATCGGCTATCTCCCTTCCACACCAGCTGCCAGCTGTTCCTTTCTCTCGCGCGCTTCTGCGGAGCTCTGTTAGCAAATGCGACGTTGCCGGACTTAAATTATATTATTATTTTTTATAGAAACTTTAAGTAGTTCGATTTTATTAATTCGATTAGGCGAATCACTTCATCAATAATTAAATTTCGGCATTAAGGGAATCATTTGGTATTTTGAATAAAAATAAAATAATTATTAATATTAATCTTATGCGATAAACTTTAAACAAAATGTCAGACGAGGCGATTAAAAAACTTAAGCGACAAAGAGGCTCAATAAAAGCCAAGCTTACGATATTTTCAAAATATCTTAATGACCTACGCGAAAAATTAAATGTAACAACAGATGAGGATGATTTTTATCAATTAGAAGTTCGTCTGACATTATGCGATAAATTACTAGATGAATTTAATGAAATTCAATCGGATTTAGAAACGATAGTTTCAGAGGCGGACTTGGAAGAAGAATTTAAAGAGCGAGAAGCGTTTTCAAATACATACTTCCAAGAAATTAGTAAGGCAAAAAAATTATTTTTGAATATCACAAACACAATAATAGTAGCTCAGATAGCGAAAGTGTAGTTTTCAGAGATACTCATACAAATGTTAAACTCCCTCCCATACAAGTTCCTAAGTTCAGTGGCGACAACGAAGGGTGGTTAGAATTTCGGGAAACCTTTGAGTCACTAATTCACACAAACGAATCGCTAACTGGCATCCAGAAATATCATTATTTAAAGGTATCTTTAACGCGATCTCCGAAATTAATAAAAAATGCGAGTTAAAAATTCAATCTCAACACAGCCCTTTTAATGCGATTATTACCTGTTTTGTAATAAAACATATCTCTGGAATGATTCCGAGTACCCCTGTAGACGTCAAAACATTGAAATTACTAGAAAATATACTCTTAGCTGATGCGTCATTCGATAAGCCAGGTCCTATTGACATTTTGATCGGGGCTAGCCTATTTTGGGACCTTTTACAAATTGGGCAATTTAAGTTAGGTTCCAATCTCCCTATTCTACAAAAGACCGTATTTGGTTGGATAGTATCCGGTACTATCGGGATTTATAACAAAAACAATAAAATTTATTGCAAGTTTGCCAAGAATTCTGACGTCCAAACACAACTTGCTAAATTTTGGGAATTGGAAGAGTTTGGTGGACTCAAACATTGGTCCAGAGAAGAAGAAGAACAACATTTTAGAGCAACCACTACACGTGATAATACCGGCCGTTTCATTGTTTCAATTCCTTTTAAGGATTCTTTAGAGAAGTTTGGAGAATCTAGAACGTAAGCAGAAGAACGTTTTTTAGCCCTAGAGAAAAAGATGGCACGTAATTCCGAATTAAAATCTCAAGCGCTAAATTTACACGAACAAATGCCTCTCATTGATTCAACTCGATTTTCTTCTCTGACTCGTCTAAAACGCTCATGCGCATATGTCTTTAGATTTATCTCTAATTGTAAAAATGCAAATAAAGTAACTAGTAGTTTAACGGTATTCGAAATTGACAATTCGTATTCCTTTTTATTGAAACTGTCGCAATCAGAGACATTTTCTGATGAAATTAAGCTACTCTCAGGAGGCCATAATATTAATCGAAAAAGTAAACTGTTTAATTTAAATCCCTTTATTGATAAAAATGGCCTACTTAGAGTGGGTGGTCGCTTAGAGAATTCAGCCTTTCATCGAGACAAGAAACATCCTGTCATTATATCCGCTAAAACTCAATTATGCAAGTTAATTTTCAGGTATGAGCATGTGAAGATGTTTCATGCCGGCCCACAGCTTCTACTTAGCAACATACGCGAAAATCTGTGGCCAGTAGGGGGTAGAAATTTATCAAAAAATACAGTGCGATCATGCGTTACATGTTTTAGGTTTAAACCTACTAGTATTACCCCCTTGATGGGTAATTTGCCGCAGAAGCGTCTGGAGATCAGTTATCCATTTCAGGTGTGCGGCGTAGATTACGCGGGTCTATTTTCTATAAGGGATAGAAAGGGTAGAGGGGCTAAAATAACTAAATGCTATTTGGCCTTATTTGTGTGTTTTTCAACCAAAGCGGTCCATCTCGAATTGGTTTCCGACCTGACTACGAACTCTTTTATTTTATCCTTAAAACGTTTTATGAGCCGTAGGGGGAAACCAGTTCGGATATATTCGGATAATGGCACCAATTTTGTGAGTGCGAACGCTGAACTTAGGCAACTGTGTGTTTTCTTTCGAAATAACCAAAAATACCATCCACGATAGTTGTGCCAATGACGGCATCGAATGGCGGTTTATTCCGGTTAGTTCCCCTCATTTCGGCGGCCTTTGGGAAGCCGGCGTGAAATCTAGCAAGTCGCACCTTAAACGCGTTATAGGAAATGCAACTTTGACGTTAGAGGAACTAAGCACTGTATTTGCGCAAATTGAGGCGGTGTTAAATTCCCGACCTATTTCTCCACTAACCTGTGGCCCTAACGACCTAAATCCTTTGAGTCCCGCCCATTTTTTGATTGGCCATACGCTACTATGCACACCGGAAGCAGACCTGACGACTGTGCCAGTTGGAAGATTAAGCAGATTCCAACTCCTTGAACAAATGAGGCAAAACTTCCGAAACCGGTGGTCGAAAGAGTACGTCTCCGAATTGCAACAAAGGGCAAAATGGAAGAAAACCTGTTCCGGGGCCTCCATCGGGTCAATTGTTCTGATTAAGGAGGATAACCAACCACCTCTACGTTGGAAAATGGGGAAAATAATTGCTCTTCATCCAGGAAGGGACGGAATCTCAAGAGTGGCCTCCATACAGACGGCTAATGGAACTATTAAACGCGCCTGCCAGAAAATATGCCCGCTACCATTGTTGACTGATGAAATTGTTGAAAACCCATCCTTTCAAGGCGGGGAGCATGTTGACGACGACACGAAGTGAAAGCCGGCAACCGTGGAAGAGGCGACCCCGACGAAGGGCGAGAACGATGACTTCCTTCTCTAGCGGCGAGCAGCACGATAAACATGTATTAAAAACAGTCCATTTATTTTCTGTAAAATAAGTTAAATAAATAAATTTAAAAAAGCGTAAACCACCCTAAATTTATTTGAGGTACAAGAAAGAAAGTCAAACGCGTCTGTTCACAGTGCGACAAGTGAAAAAGCCTTAACAACGCCTGAAGGGGCAGAGGAGGAATGCGTAAATGCGTAAATAATCTGTCCACCGCCTACGCCTACGTCAGAGTACAAACAATATCGAGTAGAGTCACTCAGCAAAATCGTTTTGATGTTTTTACATCAAACGCAAAAGCCGCCGCACACGTGCAGCCCCGAACAGTCTGTCGAGCTCAACGTTCCGTAGAGATTCAAAAAGTATTCGCTGTTGCGCTTTCCTCGGTTATTATTTCATACCTGATACAACGCGACGCGTCAGTACACAATTTCAGGGCGTTTGCATACTCACTGTCCCTCATAGCAAAGCCACCGCAGGCCACGAACCAGATTGACCCGGATTCGCTCCGACATCAAGCGCTGTTTGCGAAATTCGAAATTTGTCTCTATTTCAGACATTTCTTCAGCTTTTCGTTTGGGTCCAAGAAATATAGAGAGGATATCAGTATTGTAGATGCGCTTAACATACCTTGTAGATACCTTAAAATATTTTTGTTCGAAGTGATCTTCACATAATTTGTAATTAACATTACTTTTATTCAAAAGATCTACTCTTCCAGCAGCTTGAAGCCAAGCCTTAAACCTATAACCAGAAATGTACACAATATTAATGGAATTTATTTTTATCAGTGGCCTTGTTGCTATTTATAAGATTTCCTCAGTAAAAAAAGATTTCTATAAAATTGTATCTGCCAGTTTTCAGATTTAATTAAATTTCGTGCTTATTCGATTTTACAATATGCAATAATTTTGGAAATAAGTGTGCGGGAGTGTGCATTAAACAACATTTATACATAACTTTCAGGATCGCGGGGTAACTTAAATACTGATTTTTCGCCACCGCTTCTAGTAGAATAATTAAAATAACGGCACTTATAAACAGGCATTAGAGCGTGTCCTGACTACTTCGTCGGATGGCTGGCCATCCCAAGGAGGCGGAGCTTTAAACGAATTCTTGTTTCATGCGTTAGGTGAGCGCTTTCGCATCTCGTGTGGGTTTATCTGGGGTAGAGTCGTGTTGTAACTACTTTCCAACATTTGTATTAGAAACATTTTCAAAATGCGTGTGATATAAGGTACTTTTTAGTTACGTTAGCTGGGCTTCTTCCTAATTTTCATAGGTGGTCGCAGGAAAAATGTATCCGCTTAATCGTTACTCAATTCAAGCACATTTCGAAGTTTCGTCTGTTCATATCTAAACTAATATCCGCAGTATATTGTATAATTTAAGACATGGCTCATATCCTTGTACAGCTTTATATTGGAAAAGAAAATGTATGGCAGAAAGCTATCGATTAATAAGCGATGCTATTTACTTATAAAATGAAATTACAGAATTTATGACTACTAGCTTTCTATCACATTGGCTACCACTGACTCAATATTTGCAGACATTTTTATTGATAAACTTATTATTAAAAAGAAATTGCTTTTACTCTTGCTACATTCAAATAGATCAAACGAATATTTTTAAATGTAACTTTATAGCACAGATATTCGCAGCTTTGATGAAATGAAGACGAGTATTGGATCCTTTGTTCTATGTCTATAGCAAGAACTGGCTGCCATAATATTTGATATTGCATAGTTCAAAGAGAATTTAGTTGAAATTTAAATTGATCTGTTGCGCCAGTTCGGAGTATTAAAATCGGCAGATTTATGCAGTTTCACATTTCGAGAATAAATATACCGATCAAATTTAATAATGTAAATATTGTCACGAATTGTATGTTTTAACTGGGACGCCTTTCTTAGCGTGTAGGAGAGTAGCTCAAATTTAGGAACGCACTACGTCAAGTTGAGAAGAGATAATAAAGGAGGCTCATCGATAAAAACAATAACAAGTTTATTTACAAACAAACTTAACAACGCACATAGAAGTATTTCATCAATCTGGGCGGCCAAAAGTCCGTTTTCGGAAGTTGGGCCTGGAAAGATTTGATACATATTTCTAGGTATCCATGACTATAGTCACAAACAATATAGCTATTGCGTAGCTATATTATTTGTGCTATGGTGCATCAAATCCAATTGTTATTTATTGTGTATACCTTATCAATGCTCTCAACTGTCACTTTAAGGTTAATAGTTTGTGAGGTCTATATCGGAGTGTTTACAATGAAATAAATTTAATAATTTTTATTTCGAATTGTGTCGTACCTAGATTATTTCAAGAAAAGAAAAGTTATGGAGTCTAATACAACAGGTAAGTACTTACAAACTGCATTTTTATTTTTTGACATTTATTGTATACTTTCTTTGGTATTCAATTTTTAAGATGACACCTTTTAGTATCAAAAATTTAAAAAATATATATATCAAAAATGTTTAAGTCAAAGTGCCGGGATTTGCCAGGCATTGATATCAGTGTTTTTGAATTGCCTACATATTTGTCATTATGGTACAAAAAATAAATTTTTCTACAGCCGCGCGCAAAATAACTAAATACTAAATTGAAATGAAATCGCAAAATCGACGTATGCCGTGGATCCATATTTTGCGCTCTAGCGCGAACATGGAAAAGGAAATTCTCACTTTTTCCGTCTAGTGTGCTGAATGGTCATGGAAAC
>JAEQML010074455.1:0-14358 GCA_016904865.1 Pissodes strobi | reverse complement strand
TAGATGGCCTTAGGTTAACGTGAAATTAAATTAGCGTTAACGTGTTAACTAACTAACGGCAATTAAAAAACAATTCTAGTAGATAACTTATATACGCTGAGGAAAATGATTTATATACGGACTATAGGCGGTATAAATTAACCAGCAATTAAAAAATATATTCATACTTATAATAAATTGGTTTATTTGACTTCACGGTTCGATCTGCTGAACTGATCTACAGAGACTGCAATTATGCATTTTAAGGCAAAGCAAAAAGTTTACCAAAGAAAAACAAATATTTAACCTATTAACGGGTTACTTAAATCTGCTAGAACGCTGAAATCAGTTAGGCTGCTCCAAAGAGTGGCACGAAGAAAAGGAAAATTAATGAAAAACTAGCAACCAGCCACGTGGAGGCACAAAATAGCGAAAAAAACAAAAAGCAACTGGCCTGACGAAGACAGTGGAAAATCCCAATTAGGAAGCTGGAAATAAACCAATACAATACCAAAGGTAATAGCAACAGGTACCAATGGGTCGGGTAGAAGATATCAACTCACAAGAGTATTTCACAAAACTATACTACTGCGACACCAAAACTGGAAATTGACAATATGATCGACTTTTGAAGAATGCCCTTGTTCAATTTCTGTCGATAGAGAGAATACGCGCCAACTTCAAAGGATGTCTCTGTCGATAATTTGAAATAATCGCCCAAGATTTTTACTTGATAAATCCTACTTAACTTCAACAAATAGCCACTTAAGCATATTTTCATTATTTCACTACAACTTGCTTCCCAATTAGCTCCTGTACTGACTAACCACGTGCCAAGGCTCCGCCCACATCCGAGATTCAAGCCACTCATGTTTTATTTCGTACGACAGATCAAGGTGCCAGTTGACATAATTCCTGAAATGTCAGTCACAAAAAAAATAATTATAAGAAAGAATGCTACATTATTACTAACCCAAACTAACCTCGGAATAATGCGGCACTCTATGGTGATATATTCACAAATAACTTCCACCGTGTAGTAAGCAATTACAAAATAAAATAATATTAATTACCCCAAAAAAATTTACCGGTTATTTTCATCATTTTCTACCCTTTGAAAGCTCTAATCAACCCCGTATTTCTCAGGAAAGTTAAAAAAAAACTCAAGAACACTGAATGGAGAAAAGTTGGAATAACTAAATAAACATTAAGAAACGCTGTGCTAATTCAAGCTAAAGAGGGCAGTTCAGTTATTTCAGGAAAAGAGTGCAATGCACTCCATCACTGGAATTAGAATCCATTACACCCATACAAGTTATGTATTTTATAGAATTAAGAATTATGAGGCTATTTAAGTAAAAAAAAAATATTTGGCTAATTTGATGTTGCTGACGAGAATACTCTCGAAACAAAAGTGATTGAACTTCACATGGAAATTACTGGATTTTACTCGGAATTAATTGGAGAGGTTTACTAATATATGACGATATCATTCTTATGAGTGCCTTATGTTGAATCGACATTTGAGCAAATCCCCGTGGAAAAGAGTATAACCGATTTTTGGACAGAACGAGGAATGAAAAATAAGTCAATAGCAAAATGGTGACTAAAATTTGACATAGCAGAATGTTAAAATACACTGAAATATTTAATGAGTTGTTGATATTTTAATGTTAAAAACTCCTGTTTAAATCGATACTTATATTTATATAATGAAGATCCTTACCACAGTAATATATTTTTTTATTATATTTATATGCAATTATTTTATTGTTTTAAAATTTAAAATTTTATATGCTATCTGTGTGTGAAATTATGTTTAGCTCTTTTCATTACATCTTTAAAAAGTAATATTATATATAAAATACCTTAATAGCATCTGTTGTTCTACTTGATGCGTCTTCTATACTGGTTTTTTCTATATCCAGTCCCCATAGATGAAGGAATGTGTTCATTTGATCGCACATTGCGGGATTAGGAAGTTTTCCACATTCTACGAATTTTTGCCACTGAAAATATTTATTATAAATAGTATTAACAAAGTCTGACACAAAGAACTTCCTTTTTCGGAAGAACTTTCTAAGGTATAGTATATCTGATGTAACTTGAATTACATTAAGCCGGCATAAGTGGTTACATCAAAAGAATATTGAATTAATGTGTCGCTTCTGTCCAATATAACAATTATTCAGGCTGACTTTAACAGGCGCAGCGATTTATGCGCTGGAAAAGATATTCTGATAAGCTGAAAGTTTCCGGATTATAGAGATGGTTGGTAGATAGCGTAATATTTTCTCTTACAAACTGTCTATAATAAGTATGATTTGGTCTAAAGACTTGAGGTGAAATGTACAAGGCCAAATTATCAAACCCATGAAATATTTTTTTTGTTTAGATCATCAAAATCACCATTAATTTTTCCCATGTTAATAAGGTCATACTGTTTAGTTTAGTTCATCATCTCTATAAATAGTTTCGTCATCATCAATAAAATTATCAGCAATAAATCAAACATTTAGCTTTGAGCTTTTAAGTATATAAGGTTTTTCAATACCCATAAAGCCATCATGGAAAAGAACAGTTACCACGCCATTACTATTCAAACATAACATATTCTTAAACTGTCAGGAATAAAATATATTTTCGTAAAACTACCTAGATTTTTGTATCTTGAGCTCATGGTCACTTTTGAACATGACTCTGATATCTTCAAAATATAAAAACTTCACTATATTTGATCTAAATTTGAGAATTGTTGTTTATCCACCCCTCTGGATTGAAAGTCAAAAAAATTACCCCTTTTTTAGTATTAAAATTCTCACATAGTCAGCTGAGCTCTTTTTGAGGCAATGGGAATGGTCATTACAGAAATGTATTTGACAATTTAGTGAGAAAATTGGTAATTATCTATTGTTTAAAAATATAAACTTCTAGAATTTACTTAATCCACTAAGATTTTCAGTGTAAGAAAAAAAGTTTAAATTTTTTTTTAAACAAATTATATCTCAGAAAATTTTGAAGAAATCGAAGTGAGACCTATACTCGATGTGAGTTTTAGAACCGGATAACTAAACCCTACATCAACTATTAATAATTAACCTCCAATAATTCTTTTTCTTCTTTATTGATTTCAGCATTCACATCTATAATTTCCTGAATAAGCATAGTAGTTTCTTGCAGTTGTTCCACTCTCGTGCCTTGTTCTATCGTTTCTTTTTTATCATCTTCTATTGCGGCCAGACGTTCTTCCTCTTTCTTTTTCTTTATTAATTCTTCCATCCTACAAGAGCCCATTGAAAATTTCTATGGATCAATATAATCACGCAATGATCTACCACACGTTTCATGGAGCCATTCAAAATTACTTAAAAGCGATCTTTGTCATATTTTGGTAATTTTCTACTGCCCTCAATGCAAATTTATCTAGGCGATAATATTGGAGACTCACAATAGACGTGAGTTGACAGACAAATGAAATGGTTGGTTTTTCGATAACTTATGTTAGCAATTTGTTTAGAGACAATCTACTAAGATATTTTCATCAATTAAAAACTTATATGAATTACTATCGACCTATCCCCAAACTTTATATATTCGCCAAGGGTTTGGAAAAGGTAATTTATAAACACTTATTTTTCTTGGTGAAACCTGTAGTATGTCAAACATCAAGACTGATTTTATTCTAATAGGTCATTGGAGTCAGATCTCTTGCGTCATCTGGTATTTACAACTAGAAGCCAAACCTTCGATAAGGCTGACCATAATATGCTGTTCACAAAAATTCGCTGGACTCGATGGATGAGGTGACCCTGAATGGGTTCAACGGTTCATCTTCTATTTATTAAATAGAACACAATTCGTCTCAGTGGTGGTCGCAGAATCAGAGGATTTTATTTCAACATTAGAAGTACCTCAGAGCATGCTACTATTTCCGGCGCTGCAAATTTTTATTTTACGCAGATGATTTCAACATGTTACGCAAATAACTAATACCTCCCATGGATTGCGAAGAAATGCAATCAGACCTTAGTGGATTTCACTTTGATTGACAAGAAAACTTTAGAAAGTGTTTTTCAACCAAAGCGCTACGTGACCCCTAGCCTACCGTGGGCATATCAACACGACGTTCCCAGAGACCAGGCTAAACAAAGTCCTAACGTGGAACCCGGGGGCGATGCTGGGTGCAGTGGCTGTCCGGGTTGGGGGCTTTACTGCTACCGGTGAAGAGACGCTACGGGGGTCAGAGTGTATCTTAAGTGGTTTAACACTCACCTCCCGGGTTCAATCGTGATGCATATTGAGCAGACTATCTTAGTTGTGAAAAGGCTAATGAGCTTACTTCAAACTTCTATCAACGATGAGAGGATGAAATAGGCAGTTTCAGCCTTTTCCCCTCTCCGGGGAAAGACGGGGTGTTACCAACCCTCTGGCAAGAACCTAGATTCCCTAATCTTTTTTTTATTGGAAATATTTAGATTCTGTCTTTGCTTTTGGGGCTACATATCAGTTGCTTGGAGAACAGTAAGGGTAGTTCAGAGAAATCGAACTTCACTCAGGGGAAATCGTACCGCCCAAATAGTTTTTGTAATTTTTTTTTTGACAACAAGTGAGGAAATAGTAGATCGTACATAAGGGAGGTAGATTTGGTGGTAACACGAATCCATATCTAATAATACGCTTACCAGGTGGAAAAATCCACAGAGAGGTCCGTCATCTAGTTGATAGGGAGAACAGATCGTGAAAAATACGCAACAGGATTTTCGAATAGGTCCCTCTAGTATAGGGTGGATAAGGGCCAACCTATCAAGGCGCACAGTCAGGGTGGAAATTGGTAGCGACTCGGCGGTGGCTGTGAATAACCAAAGACTGCCTCCAAGGTGAAGTTTTATCGCTCTTCCTTTGATGTCTAGTAGTAGACAGCTTACTGCAGGAGTTGAATGAGGCTGTGTTTGGCACTTAAGCCTCTTATCGAAGATCAAAACATCGGTCGCATTAAACCAAAGACTGCCTTCAAGGTGGGGTTTTATCGCCCTTCCTTTGATGTCTAGTAGTAGACAGCCTACTGCAGGAGCTAAATGAGACTGGGTTTGCACTTAAGCCTCTTATCGATGATCAAAACATCGGTCGTAGGAATAGATGGTGCCAAGTAGAAGGGTTCAGAGTCAATTTAGACAAGGCTGAACTAGTACATTAGCATCTAGCCGGATCGTTCGACTATAAAACTTCGCACGTAATGTTGTGCATGCGTATTATATTTTAGATTGAATATCTTACTGCTGCTCCCCGATCTGATTTAAGTACAAATACTACTTGTAAATAACTGTTCGTGTGAATCGATGTTGGAAAGGATGAAAGATTGGATCGTCGAACTGCATTTTTTTGGGTTAGTTTTAGTTATTTCCTGTTCGTTGAGCCCTCGTAGCGAGCGAAGCGAGCGGAAGGCCATGCGTGAAGTGAAATATTAGTTTAATGATAAAAAAATTGGATAAAGAGCCGTATTATACTTAGTGGATATACACAGCAGCTTGCATGTGTTGCTCTTGTTGTTCTTATGCCTCCTTTTCCGGAAGCGGTTGGCTTTGCTCCAAGGCAATCCGCCATCGCCAGTACAATTTGTGAGTGACCTCGATGTTGACTGGCTCTAGACCATCATATCGAAGCCATAGATTCTGGTCAACTAAAACTTCATCTCAGAATAAGAGTACTGTGAGTGGTAACTATATTACAAAGCTCTCTCAATTATACTTTAAAATAAGGTTGGGGGTTCTTAAGACGACACAACAAACGAATCGAAGATGAACATGTGTTTCCGCAAATATATTCCATATCTAACCTCAAAATTACAAGACGCGGCAAAATGATCATAAAAATATAAAATACGCAAGCGCAACATTTGAAGTTCCATAGATGCAAGTGAACTTTGGGAGGAAGCGTAAGCTGAGAGAAATTGTCCTGACTATTAGCTCGATCGGCTAGCCTTTGGACTACAAACGACCTATCAAGCATCTCAAGGTCATACTGTGCTTTTTGGTGACCTAGAAGGGACATGTATGCAGCCGTATCAAAAAAGCCACGAGCCTTTCAATGTACGGCACGCGGGACGTATACGTAATACGTCACATTATAACCTACAGCGCCATCCTATGGTGGACTGGTATGCAAACGGCCACGTCTAGGATTCAGTTAGACACAATTTAGAAACTGACATGCCTGGGAATAATAGGTGCCATGAGGATGGTACTCACCAGGGTTCTTTAGAGATTGACTGGTTTGCCACCCATCCACCTACTCCTGTAGCATAAGGTATACGTACAGACTGAAAGGTCTCGGTCATCTAAGGAATGAATAATAACGCAAAGGGGCACACCAGAATCTCGAAGAGGACAGTTGATGATTGTCCGGAGCTCTTAATGAGGAGGGCCAACATACTTGGCATGTTCGATAGGGATACGCGGTTGGGAACGGATCGTAGTCCACGTCAGGCTAATGGAATCGTCAGATACAGACGGCTCCCAAACGGATAGTGGTACTGGAGCGGGTATCTATGGAGAAACAATAAAGACGAGCCTTCGCTTTCCGCTTGCTCCAACTAACCCAAACTAACTCAAAGTAACAGGACATGATCAAAATTACACAAATCCAACCACCATCAATCAGGCATTCAATAGGTCCTTATTCAGTATACCTACTTAGATCACTAATATAACTTTTTTTTTAATTCGCTTTTTTATTTGCCTCCGTAAACTACACCTCTATGGTGAATCTCAAATTTTACCACCTCTAGTGGCTTCATCAAACCTGCAACATACTATATACAAATGATATGGATATAGGAAAATAGGATACAAAATATATAAAAAGTAGGGAAAAAGTAGGTATTTTCACACCTATATACTATTCCGCAGTTTTTAATAAATCCCATGTTTTTAGCAAAATAAGTTGAAAACTTCCACGAAGTAATAATCAGCATTATCTAAATGCTATGTAATACGATTTAAGGTTCAGTAGTGTAGACCGTAAGGTGAAAAAATAATAGAAACTCTTTGATTAGATTTAATTTTTTTAACCACCTAACACGACGCTCCCCAGTGGCCAGGCTAAGCAAAGTCCTATCGACCCGGGAGCGAGGCTGGTTGTAGTGGTTGGGGACTTTACTGCTTCCGCTGTAGAGACTCTACATGAGTCGTAGTATCTCTTCAGTGGCTTAACAGGGTGCCATCGTGGGGCACACTGAGCGGACTATCTTAATTGTGAAAAGGTTTAGGCCTGACTTCAAACTTCCATCAATAATAACCTATGAGATGGTGAAATTGACCATTTCACCATCTCATAAGTTATCATTGAAGTTTTTCCCATTTCCGAGGAAGGACGGAGTATTTCCAACACTCTTGCAAACGAACCCAGAATCCCTAATCCTCTATCTTGTAACATTCCGATTTGGCCAGTGTAGAATATTTTAAAATTTCATTTTATATGCTGCATTTAGCAAAAAAATGCTATATTTTGCGGTAAGACTTATTGAAAAGAGGTCAATACACTTCGGTTAATTATTTCAGATTCGATTTGCTGTCAATAAGCTTTTGCCGCATTTATTAAAGTAAATTAATGTTATTCTAAATGTAGGTTAACGATATATTTGTATTAGCTTTTTTTAGCACTGTTGTGGCCTTGAGTAACTATTTTGATCGTCCCTTTCTCTTATGTAGCCCTTAGGCACTTTGTGACTATATTTATTTTAGTTGATAAGCAAACCACAGATTGCTTAGGTTTGATCAAGTCACTAGAATAGGATATGATGTTATTATTATAACTTTGCTTAATTTATATTACATTAGCGTAGAACGGCCAGTAAACCGTTCTATATTTTTAAGAGTTGGGTTAATAAAGCTTACTGTAAAGTCTCATTAGATCCTTCAGATTCATATTTTATTTTCGGTTTGAATATTTCATAACTTTTTGGGACCCCCGGTTGCTTAATTCCAATCACCGGCTGATCATTTCTGAGATCTTTTTGGGACCTCTGTTTTATTTTTTCCACGCGGCATGCTGCAATGTTCGCAATATTCGGTTGGTTCTGTTGGCAGCATTGGGTAATAGGAATAGGCTATTACCCATAATTGCTGCTGTCGATTTAGATTTTTAAAATTTTATCACTTCGTTTGGGAACATTTTCTAGTATTTCTTGAACAATTTAATTTCAGCGCATTAATTGTGGCTCCCACCATAATAAACGAGAACTAAGTCGTTTATTATCTTAGAATTATTCCTCATATCGAATTGTTACTTTCGTTAGATATTTTCTCCACCCTACAATTTTTCCCCCTCTAATCTCGTAGAAGTGAAAAAGACTGAAAACTGAGGATTTGGTTCTTCTAGAAATACCCTTCGAGGCGAAAAGAAGGTTTGCTTTAGTGCAGTCATAGTGACTCAACATTTAGTATTGTAATTTTATACTATCCTTCGTTGGATATTGTGCTGGTTTTTATTTGTGTTTTGACACGACCGATTAATCGGGATCTAAATACTGCACTAGGTTAGCATTTTCTCTGGAATTAATTTTTTTCTCCTATTGCTCGTGAAGCACGCGGACGCCATGATGCTAAAGGCTATTTTCCCTTATTTCTGGAGGCTTTCCGAGTTCGTCGTACAAGATCGAGACCGTCCAGCATCCCTCACACACGAGCGAGGTAATTATTGCTACAGTTTTTGTTGTCTAAATTAACG
Organism: Pissodes strobi; assembly: GCA_016904865.1. Classification (NCBI taxonomy): domain Eukaryota; kingdom Metazoa; phylum Arthropoda; class Insecta; order Coleoptera; family Curculionidae; genus Pissodes; species Pissodes strobi. The sequence continues at coordinate 5,655 of JAEQML010074455.1, read as the reverse complement.
ATTTAATTGCCTTATCTGTGTTAACCTTTTTTTGTACGTTGTCCACCATTTGCATTCCATGGGTTATCTTATCTATTCCATTTTATCATATCTGAATTTTTATTTTAATGTGACTTTAGTTTTGATCATATGGGGAAGTTTATATTTTCTTTTAGGAGTGATTCATGCCTATCTTTTTTTATATATTCAAGTTGTCTGTACCTTAGTATTCAAAGAAATACTAAGGTTTGCTGATGGTCATTGAAAATCCATTGATCATTTTTGGGGGATTCGCTATATAAATAAAATATATTTATGCACGACGGGGGGGGGGGGGGGGCTATAGTTTGTTTCAATAAAGTAAGGGGGCTTTGCCTAATGCGTATTGGGTTATTACAGGGTCCTATCTCCGGGCCAGTTCTATCACCAGGCTACAAATCATATCTCCGGGCTACACGACAGCCGATTCTATCGCAGGGCTACAAGCCTTAACACTAGGCTATCGAGTCCTCGGCTAGCTTCATCCTCGGAGCCATCGAAGGCCCTAGCAGTACCAACAGGTGCCCGGCGTCTCCACCATAGTTCGACGAACGGATCTGGGTATCGTACAGAAGCTTAAGCTTATTTATTCATTTATTTTCTGTTCTACTGATAATCGCTTTTATTATTTTAATATAAATCAAGCATTGACCGCCAAGGTCACTTCGGGATTGTAGTGTTTAGCGCATTTAGTTGTAAGGCATACAGTACCGAGTATTAACAACAGAATTGGTCTTCGTACAATCACCATATTATACCAATTATTAGTTAATTTAATAGTCATTTGACATTACTTTGTCTTTAACTTGCAATTTTACTGTAGAATTGTTGTTGTGTTTAAAAAAAAAGGAATTTAGTAGCAAATAGATTGTTCCGTAAATTTTAGATTGTGTTTTCTTTATTAAGTTAGGGATTCAGTTTATTTGTTTAATAAGCTTGCCTAGTAACCCCGTACAACACCAGCGGAGCTTTTTCAGTTTAGTTGGGAAAAACTGGTGACGCTGTACGACCCCACTACCGGAGCCGGGCTTTGTAACACGACTCTCCGGTGCTTGGTTTGTTTTCTTTAAATAGAATCTTTACTTGCTAACTTTAATAAGAAAAAACGTGTTGCAATCTGTTGGAAATATTTATTTTGCTTGGGGCTACACATCAGTTGCGTGGAGAGAAGTAAGGGTGGTTCAGAGAAAGCGTAGGCGAAATTATGCAGCCCAAATAGTTTCTATAATTTTCTTTTGAAAAGAAGTGAGAGAATAGTAGATCGTACATGAGGGAGGTGGATTTGGTGGGAACATGAATCCATATCTAACAATACGCTCATAAGGCAGAAAAATCTACGGACCGTACAAACACCGAGAGAATTTCGAATCGATCTGCCTAGAGTGAGCGGCATGGTACATATCCCTCTATTATAGGGGGATAAGGGCCAACCTATCGAAGCACACAGTCAGGGTGGAACCACGTCTTGGACGTGGTTTGAACAAATACGATGCGTTAAGCAGCATCCAGGACGATTTTTCTAAAGATTTAGTTGTATTGTCCAGACGTTTTTGAAATATTGCCAAAAATAGGTGATCCGCTCGTCAAGTGCCATAGATTCTCCCTTTAGTATGTGTGCCACTGCCATAAAAAAAAGAAACAATAACCCGCTACAAGGCAGAATTATAATGAGAAACACGCTGCAGAAGAGATCAAAAATGCAATCATAATTGAAAAACTACCATGGGTCACAGTCTTTATTGTCTTCTAATCTTATTTAATTACCTTCAAACTGGGACTGAGTAAAGTTGAAAAAAAAAATTTCAAGTCAAATCAAAAAAATTTGCAATTAATGATGCGTAGGCCAGAACCAGCTGCCGTCGAAGCATGCACTACACTTTAAAAACCCTACACAACCTCGTTCCATTCATGAAAATCAAAATTCAAACAAATTAAACGAAGGGAAACTTAAGTAACTACTAAGGAGATATTGTCTATTAGCCAAAATAGCCCACAGAAAATATGAACAGGACCGTACAGAAATTTGGCCAAAAAATCCAATTACTTCGAAACTTATTAATATGCAATGCAATATATGCGAATAAATTATGATAATACTCTTTCTATTTTGAAATATAATCTATATTTAAACAACCCATCTTAAATTTTTTCTTTTTTAAATTATTCCTGATAGGATGGTAAATGCAAGTCTAATAAGAGAACAGTAGATAATATTTAGGCGGGGTTAGTTTGGGTTATGAATCTGAAGTTGATATGTTTTATTTTTTCATTATGCGCCGTGCGCCATGAGCAATGGTAAAAGTTGCCGATCATACGCCAAAATATCGGCAACCAACAATACAAATACAGATCAAGGGGCTCATCCGCTCATCACAGTAAAAGCACCGGCGGCACCGTGGCTATACGGTCTCGTGACCCCCTGAATCAACACAACAACAACAAACAAACAAATCAGGCAAAAAATGCTCATCGTTCCAACCAAAATAGCATCATAGGAAGTAACAATTCAATATCCGTGCTAAGGCAAGCTGAAAAAAGAGCCAATCTGCATATCTCCAACCTTCACCCGGAGACGGAACCGAACGAAATAGTCGAATTTTTATCGAGTGTTTGTGTCGCGAAATGCGAAAAATTAGCGTCGAAATATCCTGAAGAATATTCTTCATTTAAGTTAACCATTCCACTGGTTAAGCTTGAGGCTGTAAATAATGCCGAACTGTGGCCAAGTGACATTAAAATAAATAATTTTTTTCTGCGCACAAAGTGGAAATCCCGGAATAGTACCTAGTCGTGCGTGCAAGAAAATACTGATTACACAGGTTAATTGTCAGTGTTTAACTAATAAAATTGATTAAATGGAAGTGTTTTTAAAAAGTAATCAACCTGACATAGTGTGTGTTTCGGAGCACTGGGCAAATGGTACTAATTATAGCCTTTTTAGTTTTGAGGAATATCAGGTAAAAGCTATTTTTTATAGAAAAGAACACATACATGGAGGATCCCTTAGGCGGCGGTTACATTGGATAAGCATTCGTACGAAAATGTGTTCGTAAGAATCGTACGAATCAGTTATGACGAATTCTTACGACGTGGGTGGTTACACTGCTCGGTTTCATTTATACGAATACAGTACGAATTCTCCCTTAATATTTATCTATGATACGAATATTAACTTATTATAAAGTGATAATGAATCAAAGTTTAATTTTTTGGGAACATCACCATTATTGAGATATCTTTCATTGAAAAATTAGAAGCACATGGAATGTGCTTCTATTTTGCACTGCTGTGCGGAATTTTACTTACTATCAAACATGAAAACAATTTGTAAAATGTACCCAAGTAATAGTTATTTTATGTTAAACACAAAAATTATTGTTAAATAAATATATTTTGTACTTATTATTTGCTAAACATTAAAACTTGTTATTGAATAAATATATGTAAGTACCCAAATGGAAATACCTACCTCCTAGTTTAATTCCAGCCGCTACTTTCCATAATTTTTTATTTAACTCTCTATTATGGTATTGTTTGCTTTTCTGATCCCATAGGGATCTTAGTTCGTGAACCAAAGTAATCAGTACTTTGCAATACATGTCACTTAAAGTCCAACGAATTCAGTTAGTCGTACGAACAACTACCCAAAAAACAAAATATTTTGGTCGCATTGAAAACACGTACGAACTCACACGAATTCGTAAGAAATAATCGTAAGCAATATAACCACAAATATGTCAATATACGCATTTGTTTCCTTCCGACGACTTCTTACGAATTCGCATGAATTCGTACGAGCAAATTTTCGTACGAATTCTTATCCAATGTAACCGCCCCTTATCCTCGTGAAAAACACTAAGGACTACAAGGTAAGAGAATTGCCATGTGACAGGCATTTTACTGTAGAAATGCATTTTGAGTGTTGTGCTGTTAAATTTGAAACCGATAATTTTGTTTGTTGCGTAATTAGTGTATATAGACCATTATGACATATTTTTTCGGAACTTAAACGAAACTATAAATTATTGCCAAAAGATAACCTACAAAATTTGTATTGCGGGTGACTTAAATATAGATTTTTTAAAACAAAGCACGTATAGAGCCCTACTGCATGACTTAATGTTGAATTTGAATTTGAATTGTGTTTCTTCAGAGCCAACTAGAATAAGTTTTGCAAATAACTTGGTTCATTCTTCCACAAAAATTGACTATATATTGACTAATATAGATCTTGTACATACTAGGGCCGAGATTTTGCAACCCAACTTGGGTGACCATTTAGCTTTAAATTGTTGTTTTACTAAGACAAAGATAGAAGATAGTATGAATACACTAAAAGCTAAAGCTATCAATTTCACCCTAAGAAAGATAGATGATAAAAAGCTTGACAGCTTTTATTGTTATGTGAAATCTTGTTCGTTTTTTGATGTTTATTCCGTTTGTGATATAAGTGTAGCTTTTTTAAACTTTATAAATACCCTTTTATGGGGCTCTGAACTAAGCTTTCCATTAAAGCATTATACCAATGAATCTGGGAGAGCCAGAAAAAAAACTTGGATAAATCCTAGTGTAATTAAAGCAGGGCAAGAACTAAAAAATAAATTTTGGTTGTTGAAAAGCTGCCCTAGCGTTGAACTGAAATTAAGTTACAAACAACAAAAAAAAGACTATCAAGATATGATACTAAACACTAAAAAAATATATTTTTCTTCGCTAATTAATAAAGCGGAAAACAAACCAAAAACCACATGGAATATTGTAAACAAAACACTGGGAAGGACTAAAACAAAAACCAATATTCGAATATCACATGAAGGGAATACTGTGGAAAACCCTCAGGATGTGGCTGAATGTTTTGTTAATCATTTCTCGACTAACACGGAAAGAAAGTTGGTCAAGGCTTTCGGTAAGGGTAAATTATTTAAAGAATGCACTTTATGTATGCCGAATGAAAGTTCTTTTGTTTTTTTACCGGTTGAAACCGATGATATTAGAGCAGCAATCAGAAGCCTGAAAAATGTAAAATCCTGTGGAAGTGATGGAATAAGTACAAAGCTCATTAAAAACATTGTCGATTATATTTCCGAACTCTTGGCATATTTAATAAATCGATCAGTTGATCTTGGTCAGTTTCCGAACATATTAAAATTGGGAACGGTTCTGCCCGTACATAAAAAGAATGACCCTAGTAACATAGAAAATTATAGACCTATTACAATCTTGAGTGTTGTATCTAAAGTTTTTGAAAAAATAATGCGTAATAAAATTATTAAATTTCTAGAAATAAACTCTCTACTAACAGAGGATCAGTTTGGTTTTATAGCTGATAGATCGACAGAAATGGCTGCAAGTTTGTTTTTGGAATTTACTTACAAGAGCGTGGATGCTGGCTTTCAAACGGCTGGTCTGTTTTTTGATCTTTCATCTGCATTTGATACCCTTAATATTGATTTTCTGTGCAGCAAACTATATAATATGGGGTTTAGGGGTCAAATTCTGGCCTGGTTGCGTTCTTACTTGAGTGATCGCCGAATGTGTGTTAAAGTAAACGAAGCTAAATCAAGAGAATGCAAGCTTGCCTTGGGTGTTTCACAGGGATCGGTGCTGGGACCACTACTATTTCTAATATATGTCAAT
>MU195880.1:0-13482 GCA_016904865.1 Pissodes strobi | reverse complement strand
AGAAAACAAAGCGAAAAACGATTTCGAAAATCGAAAGCACGTGGCTAGGGCCGCCTCGTGGGTGGAGAGCGGCGCCCATTGGTCTGGCTCTGCAGGTCGCGGGTCGCGATATACACGAATTCTTAGATTCGCTGTAATTTTGGCAATTTTGATCCGATTTTGACGTTTGATAGCTCAAAATGAGCGTCTCGGCGAGATCTAGCGTTTTAGACATCCCAGAAGCTTATAGGAGCAAAAATAAGCGAAAAAATCGGGGAAAACGAAAACCGTTTCCACGACACCTGAGGAACCCCAGAAATGACTGGCTTTGTTTCAAAACAATTATGTTCGATACAGACTCGCTGAGTACGTTTCCAAAGATAAGATTTGAAAAATGAAAGAACTATATTATTACAGCCAAAAAATTTAAGTTTTGCCACCAATAGGTCGTGATCAATAACATCAAAAGCCTTAGAGTAGTCTAAAGATACCAACACCGCTGCAAGCTTTTTGTCAAGTGCTCTACTGATGTCATCAGTAATATTAAGTAAAGCAGCAACAGTGCTGTGCCCCTCTCTAAAGCCAGATTGCTGAACTGGTAAAATGTTGTTTTAATAAGATATTGAGATAACTGGAAATATACCACCCTTTATAATTTTTTTAAATAATAGGTAATAAACTTATTGGCCGCAGATCCTGCAAAGTTTCGGGATTAGACACTTTGGGAATTGGACATATAATTGACTCACGCCAAGACTGAGGAAAATATCCAATTTCCAAGCATGTGTTAACAATATTTGTTATGTGATTAAGGATCCATGGTAAACACAAAAGTAACATACGAAGAGTAATTCCGTCATGGCCTGATGCATTTGATCGGATATTATTAATTACTTTCATGATGGTTTGTTGATCAACTAAAGCAAATTGGAATTTTTCCTCAGAAAATTGGTTGTTGGTATAATATTCTATTTTGTTCTTACAGTTATTAGACTTATTAAAAACGTTAACAAAAAAATCATTAATTGCGTCAGGATCACGTAAAGTTAAAGGTAATTCAGCGTGCTTAGTTGCGGATGTTTTTATATTCAAACTATTTAATCCCTTCCAAAACTTTTTAGAGTCTCTATCTTTTTCAAGGCCTCTAAGGTACGCCGTTTTCTCCCTTCTAGTGGATGCCAAAGCAAAGTTACGCAGGTTCTTGTAATGATTCCAATTATCTGGGGTTTTATTTTTTTTGTAGTTAAGCAATGCTTTGTCCCTTTGTTTGTATATTAATTTTAAATTATTGGTAAGCCAAGGCGCTGGTGTTTTACTTACTCGAATAGTTTTAAATGGACCATGTTTTTCAAATAAAGATATTATATTGCTTTCCAAAAACCAAACTTTTTCATTTATATTCTCTATATAAAAAATATAAAGTATATCTATATATAAAGTATATAGTACCATGCTGGATTGTACTAAGATGTTTTTGGAAGGTCTAGAGGACATTTTAAAAGAAAAAAATAGAGACAGTACTGATTAGAGTATGGATTTTATTTAACTTTTTCTTTTTCAAGTGTTATCAGTTCAAATTTTTCAAGAGTTATTTTTATTTGTCTGAAAGTTTTTATTTGTTGACTAGCTCAACAGCCAAAGGAGAATCCTCTGTTAAAAGTTATATAGAGAAGACATCCTTGTTAAGTTTACTTAAAACTGAAATGCTAACCAGTATTGAAGTCTTGACAGCAGAAAGAGATAGCTATGTTCAGGAATTAAAAAAGGCGAATTACGAGATTTTTAATCTTAAAGAGGGGCTGCTATATTACAACCAAAGGAGTAATCATGGGATCAATCCCTTTGATCTTGAATTTAAGGTAAGGGAAAGCAATAACTCAGACATAAGAAGAAATGGAAATAACCATAAACAACCTAAAATGTTAATTTTGGGAAATGAGAGGGCATGCAATGCCATATGAGAAGTTACCTAAATCAACAATCCTCATCTATTTTCTTGGAAAGCGTTCTAAAACCTGGTGGATGCTTGAATAATGTACTTGTAGGTGCTGCAAGAAAAACAAAAAACTATGGACCCAGGGATATAGTGATAATAATTGGGGGTACAAATGACTTTTTATTGGAAAAATATCCGACATTTAAAAGTATCCTTCTCAGTTTAATACGTGAATGTAATCATACTAATATAATAATGTTCTCCGTTCCATATGTCAAAAATAATTATGCTCTGAATAAAAAGTTTTTAAATATATTAATAAGTTAAAGGATTTTTTTACATAGAATTAATAAAATTTCTGAAAACATGGTGCACTTTATTGATCTTAATGTACATATAGGTAATCTAACAAATATATGCAGTGATACATTAAATAAGACAGGCAATCTGAACAACACAAGTTGACGAGTCGAGCCTTTTCGAGGTGCCTCATCCTCATAGACTGGATACACTAATTAGGGTCATTATTTTATGATATTTTTGTTACGTTTATGTATTTCGACTCTAACCAGGGTCATGGAGGCTACCTATAAAAGTTTTTGTTGAGTTATTGGAATTCTACTATGTTGGGGTTTGGAACCTTCGGCAAAATGCACCAAAACGGAGTTTCATCCACAATATCAAAACAGAATTATTGCACTCGACGCGCGTTTCGCTGACCATGTTAGCATAATTTTAATCATCTCCTGATGATGCTAACATGGTTAGCGAAACGCGCGTCGAATGCAATAATTCTGTTACGGTATTGTAGATAAAACTCCGTTTTGGGGTATTGCAATCCTACTAATTACCATGGTTTAGTCACAAAATTTTCATGCAGTCTTCAGTGGAATTAATTCTATTTTCCAATCTTTCTAGAAGAATCTATGTATTGCTGCTGCTCTCATGTAGGCGATCCTTGGAATTGACGATTATTGATTTTGGAGAAGTCTCTAGAATGGACACTACTTGTTTCGACTGGCTATTATCAGGCAATAGGCCCTATAGATAGTTATATAGGTAAGATGAAAAACTAGTTAGGTTATGAGTAATCTTTTCAATGTTAGATATTAATTTTTTGGTAAGACAAACAATTGTTTTTAGGGTCCTCTCCACGGGTACCGCTCTGGTACATGTATATCGCCTTGCCTTAATTGCGATATCTATTTTTGCATTTTTTGCGTGTTTTGGGTTAGAACCACCACTTGCGTATTTTGGGTTAAAACCACCACTTGCGTGTTATGCTTGTCATGTTCTGGATGTTGGGTATCAATGTTTGGAAAGCTCAGGTTATGATTTGAAGTGCTTTGGAGATGCATAGACTGTATATATACTAACACTGGTATAAATTTGGAGTAGAATTAAAAATTAGAAATAACTAGTTCATAATTTGTAAGTAATACCATTTACCTTTTTTTGTAAAACTGTTTTGGCAAATTTAGATTTTCTACAGATTGAGTGAAATCACTTTTCAGGATTTAATAATATTGTAGATTTTTTCTAGTTGAGTCACAATTAACTAGGTGGCGCCTAATAACTTTATTAAAGTGTACCGATGATCCACGAACCTAGCTCTCCACTGTAATACTGGCTGCCGTTCGCATCTATTGGTAAGTTTACTAAATGAGTTTAGGAAATGTTGCCATATTGTTTTCACCATATTTTCATTTTCGGTATTTATTTTCGTGTTTCGGGAAGAAAAGCAAACGTATTTTAGTGAAAACTATGTCACAAAAGATACTATGGAGTACTCTAGAAACGCATTTTATGCTGGCAATAATGAGGGACAAAAATATTTTAAGTATGCTAGATTCAAAAAGATACAGGAACTCCAATATTTTTCAAATTGTTGAGGAGCAAAAAAAGAGGCTTAATAAAAACAATTGCTCAAATTCGTACAAAGTGGAAGCAGCTGAAATTAAGCTATTATAAAGCGAAAGGAACAAATGGAATAAGAAGACAAAGAAGAGTTAAAAGTGAGTTTTGGGAAGAACTGGAAGAAATCATGGGGCATAGGCCAGCCATAAATATTGAAGGAGTTGATACTTCTGACTTCTCTCAAGAAGGTACCGCAGGTGAGTAGTTGATTGAATAACATACAAATTAATATTGCAATTTTTGTTTTTATAAGTTTTTATACATGCAACATGTATGTAATATTTAATTAATTCTTAAAGACAAGTAAAATACTTATCATGTATTAAAATATAGGTATGCACAAAGAATTTAGAAGAGTTTGAGAGTACTTTATCCGAACTTTACCTATAAAACGCAGTGTGACGAGCTTAACTGCGAAAAATAATTACATATTAGGTCATTATTATAGTATATACTACTTGACTGTAAGATTTTCCCAATAACCGATGAATATGTTAGACTTGTTACTGCGAAAATATGACTGGATTCTGTAGGTGTATTTAGTACATCATACATACTCTGCATTTCAATTTGAAATATTTAAAGACATATTTCTGTATTTGAAATGTATTTTAGATCTATAGAATAAAAGACTTCCGTGTGTTATGGGATAATGCAGCTTTTATTCCCTTTTGGAAATGGAAATATTTATGTCCGATGTTGCGAATGCTGTCGATAGCACTGTTTTGATTGTATCTGACTTACATGAGAGGAGATCTAATGAAGATGAAGAGTTAGTGGAAAAAGATCACAAACTACCAGACATTCTGAAAAGAGACTTCGTGACATTCTGCAGAATGTATTGCAGGCCCAAGGGGAACATAGAGAAAAATAAAGAAAGTGAGTCAATTTTGCATTTTTTTTTATATATTCTAATATATCAATATATCCCTTAAGGAAATAAAGGGAGCTACAAAAAAGCGTTAACCAGTTTTACGAAAGATTGGAAAGTTGATGGAGAAACAAGCAGACATGTTAAAAAGGGATTTGAGGCAGAGAAAATAGGAAGAAAAATATTAGCACAAGAGGGATAGGGTACTGAAAAAATACTTAACAATATTTTGACAGAATTCTTTGTCAACATGAGAAATCAATCAAAGGCTTGTTCATTTCCAAATCGGTATCCAAATCCTTTTTTTAATACTTCATTTAATTGTGATAAAAAACAAATTAATGATGAAAATAATAAAGATGCAGACAAGTGTTGATGTTGATTACAAAATGCATTAAGCCATCATCTGAAATGGAAAATGTTTCCATAAAATACGTAGTTTTTAAGGGAATATTTATCAGTCAGTTTAGAATTTTGAATAGTATATTATGATTCAGTTATATTTATAATATCGTATATCTTTTGATGTTCTGTTATGACTTGCAAAGTTCTAAGCATTTGTTATTCTTATAGTAGTGAGTTTCTGAAATGTTTTAGAAACTTTTGTTGAATAATAATAAAATATGTGGTTTTTAGGGGAATATTCATCACTCAGTTTTCAATATTATTATGTTCAGTTTTGAATAGTGTCTTATTTCAGTTATGTTTAATAATATTCTATAACTTTTGGTGTTTTTGATGACTTGCGAACTTCTTAACCATTTGTAATTTTTATACTAGGAAGTTTGTTAAATGCTTGAGCTTATTCTCAAAATCTTTAACATCAACGCATTGCAAGGTTACCAATTTCTCTGCAAAGACCAGTGCCGGATGTAATGGTTAAATCAAAAATAATTAATTATTTCCACTACGACAATTTTTTTAACAAAGTACAAATTAAATATTTAAGATCCAAATTCGCATTTAGCAGACTTTTTATAGAATAAAGGAAAATAACACTTTTTTAATATGACAAAAATGAAAAAACTTGTATGCATTTGCTATTGCAATAATTTTAAAGTGCAGTATGCAGTGGTGCAACGAGACTTTAAATAGACATCAATTTATTTTAAATCAATTCACTTACCTTTTACATCTCAAACATAAAACTTCATCTCTACCAGGACAATTCAATGTAAAGATAAAATAATTATTGTATGAAGCACAGATCTGAAAACTTATTGAATAATGAAGCGGAAATTTTGTTGTTGGTGCAGGACACCTTACAAAATACTATAATACCGCGCTATCGCACGGTTGGCAATCCTAAAGCATTGCTAAGAAATTAGATTGAAAAAAAAAATTCTTTAAGTTGAAATACAGAAAACATTAAATATTAAACTTATCTTTATGCGCTTTCACTTTGTTTATGACTATAAAAACCAGCAGTATCTGTTGTTTGTTTTTTAAAGCCTAATAACAGACTGGCGTAAGGGGTAATTATCAACAAAATATTGCTTTAGGTGATCTCTACTAATTTTGGCATCACTGAATGATTTCTTGTTGACCGCATTCTTAGGCTGTGATATAATAATATCTGCCCTCTCGACAGCCTGTAGCTACTGATCTATTAATATCTCTTTATTGATTTCAACTATGTTATGTAAGACACAATACGCTGAAACCACCTTTGGCACAAATGAGTACGCGTTCTCTACTATAATTCTTAACTTAAATAACAGTTGAATGACTCTTCGTATGAACGAACTGGGTACTCCAGTATAGGATTTTATTAATAAATCCAAAAGGTGGTATGCTGAGTCTCCCAGCAGCATGAATGGCATATCCTTTCCTCCTACGTTTTCAGCTTCTGTGGGAATTAAGTCATCTGCCCTCTTGAAAATATTGGAATGTTTGAAGACTACGGCGTCATGGTAAGTCCCAGGAAAGTTTATGCTAATCTCCCGAAATGTAAAAATAATGTATCTATAATATAGGTACACAATACATATTTAAAATATAATAAACAGTGGTGTAGCTAGAAATTCATCCTGGGTGGACCAAATCTTTTCTGTGTGGAAAACATGTCTTGACAAGTGAAAAATAGAATATTTTTAAAATAAGATCAGACATCCTGAGGTGGGAGTGCATATTCCTCTTGATACCCGCTGGTTATGCCACTGACAAGAAATTGTTTTCAGTATACTGCCACATTCTTTCTCTGCTTAATAGCAGAGAGTAAGGTTATAGTTGACATGAAATAATACTGAAATAATATGAACAATAAAACAAAATCAAACAGAAATTGATACAAGTTGCACAATAATATAAGAACTTAAAGCTAATTAAACCAACTAAGTCGTGATATCGAATCGTTAGCCGCAATATCAGACATTTACCTGAGTCAGCATAACATATCAACGATAACAATCGAATTTATAAACCGTAGTTACACTTACGAATCAAATTATTTAAAAATAATGCAGTTATTAATTTACCAGATACAAAGTTTTTTATCACATTAGAATGTTCACGTACAATTGAATGAAAATAAAAATAAGTTATGCTTATCTGTGTCCTTTGGCTCTCAAGTCAGCACGGATGCTCTCACATACTCAGGTCTCAACAACTATGTAGGGTACACCAACACTAACCACTGTATACTTCTCACAAGTGGCTAGTTTTGTAATGTAAGGTAAGATGCTAGAATCACGAGCACCACAAGCAAGCTAGCAAACAGCTAGTAAGGATGGTAGAGGTAAAATTAAAATCTAAATAAGCACTACAACTAACAAACAGATATTTTTACTTACTCACCGTCAATTGCACCTGAGGAAGTTCAATTTTCAATTTAATGTGGTTTGCAATTTCTTCTGCTTCATGTTCATTTGGCATGTTTATGTACTTTGGTAGGAGGACTTTATTTATTGCATTTACCACATTATACAAACAATTATGCACTGGGAACTTATGAACGTCGAAAACGTTTCCTACTATTCTGTATTCGCAGCAACTTGCCAACTTATAAAGGGCTATCGCACCTTTTTTCTCAACAGAAAGTGGTTCACGAAGAGCTAGTTGAGGATGAGGCTTCAATTCTATTCTCTCTCGTTCCTTACATAGCATCTGAAATGTTCATCCGGAACGTGTCTAAAAACTCCATCAAATTCATTTATGGAAGAATGTTTTTTTAAAAATTGTTGCTTCTAGGTTTCATCCATATCTTTCGAAATCTAGGTGGCACGGTTTTTATTACATTTAATGGCGTTCCTATTACTTTGGAAATCCATTCCTTATTAAATGCTGCCAGTTTTCTATCGGTTAATCGGCTTAAGAGTTGCCTTCTTCGATAAATTTTTTGTAACACGTTACGTTTTCGTACCAATAGTACCGACTAAAACAGAGTTTTATCCACAATACCGAAACATAATTTTTGCACGACGTGCGTTTCGCTAAGTTTTAATCATCTCCTGATGATGCTAACGTGGTTAGTGAAACGAGCGTCGCGGGCACAAATTCTGTTTCGGCATTGTGGACAAAACTCTGTTTTAGTGCATTTTGCTGAAGGTTCCAAACTCCAACATAGACAATAGTACCCAATTTACTAACGCCAAATAGTATTCCCATAGGGAAGAATTAGTGTGTAACTCCATATTTGCACAAAAAATTCTCAAATGAATTATTAAAAGAAGAAATCAACAAAACCTGCAACTTAAAAGTTAGGTTATAGGATAGGTAGTTAATGTAAGTAATATTATTATTAAGTTGGCAGTGCTCTAATCAGCTGTTTTAAATTAGCTTTGAATACACGCAAATAAACACCCCTTCTATGCGCATTTGTCATAAACCGGTTTGGATTAAAAACAAATTAAAAGTATGTGTAAACGTTGTAACCAGCCTTATTTGCTAACTGCTCATTCAGCTGGTCAATATGCCTGACTCACTCAGCGGTTTGTATTTTTCTATAGAAGACGTGGGCCGAAGTCTTTGGCAGTTAGAGTAGGGCGCTACTAGATTTTTTGTTGCACGAAATTTATTAATTATTGAAGCTTCCTGAAAAAAGAGTAATAAAATTTAGAAAAAAATACCCTATAAATGAGCGTTGTGAAAATTTGTTATTTATAATAGATGATAGCTTGACCGCATTTTTCCAAAATAAACATTCTGGATTAAAAAAAATAATAAATAAACTTACACCACTTGTGTAGGACAAATAATCCTATCTCAAATCAATTTGAGGTTCTAAATACTTTTGGTTAAATATATGATTATCTTATTTTATACCACACCAATAATACTAGGATGATAATGACTTGCTATTCTACGTTACAGCTAAGATTGTTAAGTCAAAAACCATACAACTTTCATAACTCGATACGCTATGTTATATAAGTCCGGTTCTGTTTAGATTAAGACACTGTTTTGTCGCGAAAAGACTTACTTGCGCAAAGCGTGGGTAATCACAACGTGCGAGAAAAAGACAAATATATGTCGCGTATGTCGACGCCGGTGCTACAACTGTTCACCAATAGGGGTTGCCTTCGAGACGGCGGGAGAACGAGGAACGAGGGTGGACGAAGACTCCCGTACGAGCGAACAAGAAAAGAATGAGTCGAGTTAATGTCGCTGCTAGTTTATTGTAATCTTTTTTACCTCAAAAGATATGTATTTCTTTAAATAAATGTCAAGTTTAACGAGTAAAGATCGAGTGTTCTTAGAACTGGTCCTTCGAAAATATTCAGAATCAACATTTGGTCGATTCGAGACAGATTTGGATTATTCAACGCCGATGGAAGCTAGACGAAGAAAAGTCCATTGTTAGCAAAGAGCCGAGTGAGTCGTTCCTGTTTTATTGCTTTCAGTCCAGCCACGATACACTTTCCAGTCCTTTTTTTCCCAGCATGTATTAATTTGAGCCAAGGTTGTATAGTAGCAATTTTGTTGTAGAACTTACAATAGTTATTTATTGTAATCTAGGGTTCACGATGTGTATTGTTTAATGTAATGCGATATAAGATACCTACAAGTAATATTTCGAGTATATTAACGTCAAGCGTTTTGATACATGCATCGTGTTTTATGCATTTAATGGTGGCTAATTGTTCGATGTACGAGTACGAGTATTTGAAAAGACAAGTAAAAAGATATCTTTAGGTTTGGGCAAGCGTTTATTGCAAGTTTTACTAGAAAATTAACATTCTATGACGATACTTTACCATAGTTTGATAAGTGTTTTATTTTTTCCTTTTTTGATAATCTAGTTCAATTACAAGCGAGTCACGATATGCGAGTTTACGAGGGTTAATCGATAGATAGATACGTGAAAAAAGAGTTTGTTAATTTGACTTTGAATTTATGACAATGCATATGTAATTAGATGATTGAGAGTTACGAGGGTTAATCGTTAAAAACGTTTCAAGAGATAGTGAACGAGGTACGATTTGGCACCTGTTCGATTAGTTAAAGTGCGAGAAAGCATATTATTGCACAAGTTATTCGTTAATATTAGCTTTTTGATTAAAAGATGTTTAATACAACGGACCGGAAACATGATAAAGAGACGTTGATAGCTAGACGTAAGCAAATCGAGACCAGTTTAACAAGATTTAGCGATTTTATTTCTGATCAGTCAAATAGTACAACTCCAACTGAAATTCAAATAAGGCTTGAACGAATTCTAAATAATCAAATTTAGAGTTGTTAGACGAGGCAGATATAGACGCACGTGAAGCTATAGAAAACCGTTTTTATAAAAATATAAGCATAGCAAAAGATATAATAGCGGATGGTAGTGCACCCATTGCTGCAAGTCAAGTAAACCAACAGGGTGCGCCCAATAATCTTGCAAGGTTACAGTAAATTGAATTGCCTACATTTTCGGGAGGTTATGAAAAGTGGACAAATTTTTATGATACTTTTAAATCGTTGGTTCATTCCAATCAGTCCTTAGATGACGTTCAAAAATTTCATTACTTGAAATCTTGCTTACGAGGGGTAGCGGCACAAGTAATAGATTCTTTGGAAGTAACGACAGTAAACTACATTAATGCCTGGTCTTTATTAAAAGAAAGATTTGAAAATAAGCGATTAATTATACAAGGTCACGTTAAAGCGTTATTCGAAATCAATCCTATAATTAAAGAGTCAGTGATAATACTTTAAAGCACACTCGTGCACTTCAGTCGTTGGGCGAACCTACAGATCACTGGGATATAATCTGGGATACAATTTACTTGATATCATCAAAAATAGACAATTTGACTAAGCGAGAATGGGAAAGTAGCAGCAAGGGTAATGCAATGCCAACATTAGGACAATTTATAAAATTCTTAAAAGAGCGATGTTTATTGTTGGAGGCTATTGAAGTGAATAAACAGTCGAAACCAATTAGTAGCCACTTTGGTGGTCAAAAATCAAGCTATTCCTTTCCAATTGTACGAGATGGTGCTCAAGGTCATGACGATTTTAAAGAACAATTTAATAATAATTCGCCTGGTTGAGGTAATAGTGGTTCAGACTATTTTGATAAGTTTGCTGCACGAGGTCCATGTAATGGTTTTACACGAGTTCAAGGTAATGGCGGTTCCCGAGGTCAAGGTTATGGGTTTTCACGAGGTCAAGGTAACCTGTTTCCCAGGGGACAATTTAATATCAATGCAACGGAACAACATACTGGTGGCCTAAGAGGTTCTTTGTCTTGTTATTTTTGTAATAAAAACCATGTAATATATAAATATCCAAAGTTTTTAGAGCTTTCGGTAGAAGAAAAAATTGTTTAAATTGTTTGCAATCGGCGCATTTTATGAATGAGTGTACACATAGCTATTGTCGGATTTGCAAGCTTAACCATAATTCTCTTTTACATGTAAATGAACAAAAAAATACAATGCAAGAACAGCAATCGTTAGTTACAACAGAGGTTTGTGCGCATTCATTCTACACTAATAATATGGTTTTGTTGTCGACGGCCAGCATTAATATTTACGACAGATTCAATTAGCCACATAAGTGCCGGGCACTATTGGATTCTGACAGTCAAAGCAACTTCATGACTAGGGACTTAGCTGACAGGCTACAATTATCAGAAAGTAATATTAATATTTCTATTAATAGCATATGCCAAGGTCAAACGGAGATTTCCAAGATAACAAGTACGATGATTGAACCAGCTCAAAATGAGTTTAAAGTTAAACTAACATTTTTAATTTTGTCCACAATTACTGAAAGCATTCCAGGGCAGTAATTTAATATAAATAATGTGTCTTTACCTGGGCATATAAAGTTGGCAGATGCCGAATTTAATAAATCTGGGCATATTGTTGTTTTGATAGGAGCTCATATATTTTATAGTCTGGGTCAAGACAAGCCAATATTATAAAACACAAAATTTGGTTGGGTTTTGTCGGGACCGATCACGATTTATTCGAATTCAAAGGGCACTGCTCAGAAGAAGTTATGTCATTTTAGTTTAAATAAACAACTGTCGCAATTTTGGGAACTTGAAGAAATTCATAAGCAACGTCTTTGTCTCTAGACGAGCAGTTTTGTGAAACTTTCTTTAAAGATACTACGACACGGGACAAGGATGATCGATTTGTAGTTAGGTTACCATATAACGACTCAATAAATAATATAGGTGATTCGACGGTTACAGCTTTAAAACGTTTCGAGTCCTTGGAGCGGCGGTTTGAGAGAGTTGACAAGTTTAAAGGATTATATGTGGATTTTATCGAGGAATATGTTAACATGGGTCATATGTCTGTAGTTAGTACTAGTCTTAATGAGAAAAAAAATAAGTGTTTATCTTCCTCATCATGCAGTGCAGAAAGAATCCAGCACAACAACGAAGCTCCGGGTTGTGTTCGATGGAAGCGCTGCAAGCAGCAGTGGGGTTTCTTTGAACGATTGTGTACGAGTTGGACCGACAATTCAAGACGATATATTCGATATAGTTCTTCGGTTTCGATCTCATCCTATTGTTATGACTGCAGATATTGAGAAAATGTACAGAATGGTGACAATTCATCCAGATGACAGAGACATGCAAAGAATTGTTTGGCGCGCTAACAAGGATGAGCCAATTCAGACATATACTTTAAACACTGTCACGTATGGTACGAGTACTGCACCTTTTTTGGCCATACGATGTTTACATGAAGTAGCAAATCAAAATATGTCTCAGTCTCCAACAGCTTGTAAAATCATTCTTAAAGATTTTTATGTAGACGACTTAATGACAGGTGCAGAGTCAATCGATAAAGCAATTCAATTAAAACGAGAAATTTCTTCTATTTTACAGTCGTACGGATTCAAGTTACGAAAATGGGCGACAAATAATTTAAAGATATTACAAGGAGCAGATAGCAGTTTTTCTAACGAGTCTGTTGCTATTCCAGAGAAGAACGACAAAGAACTAAAAACTTTGGGCTTAGTATGGAAGTCAGAAAATGATTCGTTGCAATATTCTATTAACGTTGTGTTTCATGATAAATATACAAAACGTCAAGTATTGTCCGTCATTGCTCAAATCATCGATCCTTTGGGGTTGGTTGGTCCGGCCGTTATTAAAGCCAAAATATTAATGCAAAAATTGTGGCAATGCAAACTTAATTGGAAAGATGAGATTCCCAAAGATAATTTTGCTGGTTGGCAAATATTTTTAAATCAACTCCATTCCTTAAATACAATTGTTATTCCACGGTTCGCACTTTTGTCGCCGAGAGACCGTTTGGAATTGCATGTTTATTGTGACTCATCAGAAGTAGCTTACGGTTGTTGCATTTATATTCGATGTATTCGT